>JAYESA010000009.1:160599353-160799353 GCA_036927795.1 Iris macrosiphon
CTGCCTGTGGCTGAATCTGTGCCACTCTGTCCACTGCCGTCATGGCCACCTGGTGGGCGTTCTCAATGCCCAGTCTCATCACATCCACCTGACGGTGCTGCACGTCCATCATCTCCCTGAAGAACGCAAACAACTGTGCGGCATCTACTGGTACAGGAAGTGGTGAAGGAACCACCGGAACGACTGGGGTAGTCCTCGGATCGACATATGGAGAAGGATCTTCGAGAAAAGCAGATGCTCCCTCAACCGCAGGAGTGGTGAGTGGAGCGGTAGCAATTGCCTGAATACGAGTTGGACGAGAGATAGCAGACCTCTCGGTGGCAACTGCTGGAACGATACGATGGGATCGTGTCTTCGGAGGCATCCTAAACACAGATCAAAAGAAGTCAATACGGCGCAAGATACGATATCATCAAATAAGGACAGTAATATTTTAAAAGAAAACAATTCAGAATAATTAGATTGGAATTGTTCCTAGTCGTGATTGAGTATATTCTCATCCTAGATCCTATAGCAGGCTCACAGTAGTACAACTAAATTATTATACCACCACGACATCGCACTAATTGCGAATCGAGACCTGCATGGGCCACCACCAAAAACGTGTCATGACCCGCACCCAAAAAATCGGGCATGAGTTGTGGGTACATCCAGCCTACGCTGCAGCATCGGCGGTAGAACGCTGTCTAGGTCTACTAACAATCTCACACAATCAATATATAAACCTGTCAAGATCTCAACTCCAAATGGAGGAGCAATATCATAATGATAATCACAAGTACTCAATCACGAATCTAAGCACGATAAGATAACATAGAAAACTAACAGCTACTAAGTCTAAACAACTGCTACTAAAACAACCATAACATCAAATAATAATACATCATCCAAAATCAAATATAATACAAGGTCACAATCCAAAATTGGAGACAAATCCAGTGCTAAAGGCTAATAAAAATAATAACAAGGTCCTAGTGGTCCCGGCTACCAACCCAAAAATTACTCCTACACTAGAGGGTCCATGTCTGCACCTTCGACAGGCTGAGGTCCATAAAACGTCGGACACCAATCCTCTGGATACTTTAGAAAAAATATGTCCAATCAGGACTAGAGCAAGTACACCTCTAACAGCAGTTCCAGTTAAATGATAAAAACTATAAAACAGTTGTAGCAAGTAGCAAGGTGAAGGAAATAAAGTATGAAACAAGAAATATATATGTCACTGGTGCATAAAGGTAAAGATGCATGAATATCAGAAGCAAGATAGTAATAACTGCAAGATACAAGAAATCTCAACTAAGAGTAAGTCTGTGCACAAGAACGTGTAGTGAGTCCAGCATAAAATACATGTAAAGAGTCAAGTCCCGAAACTATAAGTGAGACCAGCAAGAAATGCAAGTGAGTCCAGACTATAAAGAATGAACTCGGGTCTTTGAAATACCTGTTTCGACATGTAAATGGCTAGGGGTAAGTACGGCTCACCGCGCACTGGGTGCGCAGCTGCTATCATTCCAGATTAGACCAGAGGGGGTAATTTCTGATGATTCCAGATAGAAATATTTACATGTCTACTCGAGTATTTCCCCGCTCCGACTAGTACAAGTGAATCCAAGATCCAACACGTAAATCAAGTATGAGTCCAGCCTGAAACATAAGTGATGCCTGTAGTGATGCCAGTAGGTGATGCCAGTAGTGATTCCAGAATAGAGGCCAAAAATATGAAATATACGTGTCGCAAGTAAATAAATCCAGAAATACCAGTCTGTGTCCCGTGTTGTGCCAGAAAAATCAGATGATACTATACTATAAGATGAATCATAATAATCATCAGATAATAAAAACTATCAGAGAATGTACTTGCCTGACGTCCTAAGCAACTAGCGATCCGAACTGGTGTCACAAGAACCTATTGCAAAAAGCAAGGTTAAACAGGTTTCTAATGAGTTAAACAGATATAAAATAACTAAAAATAAGCTTCTAGTGTCGTTCTAGGTCAAACGGATCAAACCGGTAAAATCTGGGTCAAAAAGTCAACTCTTTGTCCAAAAAGTAAACTCTAGGTCAAATCTAGGTCAAAAGTTGACTTTGGCGGTCAGCCGAGTCAACTACGGTCAACTCTAGGTCAAACTAGGGTGCTCCTGAAATTTTAGGTCAAAACTAGGTCATAAAGCTAATAAACCCTCAAACTCACCTCCTTGAGATACCGGGATACCCTCGGTATCCGATACCTCAACCTAGGCTACGCACCCCGCCTATACCCGCTAAAACATATGCTAGCACGCGTAAATATATACACATATACATGAAAAGCTATCTCTAAACTCAAACCTAGGCAATTGCTCAAAAACCCTGCTCGAAACTCAATACCTTGGATATCTTAAGGTATTGAGATACCTTGATATCTCAAGGTATTGAGATACCTCTCTAAACTCAACCCTACTATCCCTCTAGCTAACTATTATGAATATAGATATATACCTAGTTAATAATATAGGCTTGAATATATATCTAACACACACACATATATATACCTACATATCTATATGCTATATACCTAGATATATCCACAAACACACATATACCCATATACCCACTTTCAAATATATAAATATATCTATATCTAGTATCTATACATCTATCTAGTTATATGTATATATATCTATACGCATAGATATACATATCTAACTACCTATCTATCTATCTATCTATCTATCTATCTATCTATCTATCTATCCATCTATTTATAAACCTATCTATCTATCTATCAATCTATATACCTATCTATCTATCTATCTATCTATCTATCTATCTATATATGTACCTATCTATCTAGATATCTATCTACCTAGATATCTATTTATCTATTCATGTATCTATCTATCTATCTATCTATATCTATTTATCTATTTACCTATCTATCAATCTATCTAATATCTATTAATCCATCTATCTATTTATATATCTATAGATCTATCTATCTATCTATCTATCTATCTATAAATCTATCTATCTATCTACCTGTCTATCTATTAAATCAATCTATCTATCTAGATAACTCTTCCCCTGGCTACCTGCGATGCTAGGCTACCCGCATGCTAATACAAACGCTGATGCTGCTGCTAGAGGCTGCTGCTGCTGCTGCAGCACTGCGCTGCAGCGAACTGCTGTCTCGGCCCTGCCACGGCGCTGCCGCGCCTGCTGCCTCGCTCTGTTGGCTGCTGCTGCGGCTGTGGGCTTTGTTGCCGCTCGGCCACACACACACAAATGCACACACAAAAACATACAGACACACACATATATACATATATATACACAACTATATATATATATAGACACATACTTATATATATATATACTAATACACACACTAACACTTATGTATATAAGTACACACGCACACAAACACTAATACATATAGGTACACATATATACACACACACACGTATATACAAACCTATATATCTATACACACACACACACACACACACACACACACACATATATATATATATATATACACACACACACACACACACACACACAAACTCATACATATGTATATATACACAAACACTCACTCACACTCACACTCACACACACACACTCACACACACATTCACTAACACCAACACACACTCTCACACAAACACTCACTAACACACACTCACATATATATATAAACACACATACATATATATATATACACACACATACACACTCATATATATATATATATATATATATATATATATATATATATATATACACAAACACACACACACGCTCACAAACACATACTCACTCTCATACACCCTCACACACACACTCTCACACACACTAACACACACACACAACTCACACACATAAATATATATATATATACACAAACACAAATATATATATATATATAGAAACACACACACAAATATATATACACACACACATATATATATATATATATATATATATATATATATATATATATATATATATAACACAACACACAACACAACACACAACACCCCACCAACACGCGCACAACCTCTCCTACGCACACAAACACATATATTTATAAAATATAACCCGAGAACTCTAGCACACACTCCCCGAAGCCAGCCCAATGCGCGCACAAGCCCGAAACTAAAAAACTAAGTCAAAATGGCCGTTCGGTCATTTCGACGAACACGTGGTGTACGGTTCGTAAAACCTCCTGAAACGCACACCAAACCAACTCGGAATCAGCCCAAAATTTACCCACAGGTTCTAAACGATGTCTAGATCCTAGAAAAAAATGCTAACTCATCGATTCTAGGTCCGTGGCAAAAACACGCACGCACATAGAACCGACGATGACGAAAACCCCTAAAACGCCCGAAACGTCCATTTCTCCACGACACGACTTCACGTGTCTGAACGAAGACACAAGCTAACCCTCAAGACACTCGACAATATCTACCTAGGTCCGTCTAACCTAGGACATCACCCAAAATTGGGCCAATCTCGAATTTTACCCGAAATTGACACAAAACATAGTGTTAAAGTCTCCAAACACAACCAAACTTGTTCCAACTTCCTCCCACGGGTAGCCCTAAGGTTTAGGAAGGTTCTAAACTATTAATTACACTATATAAGAGTAATTACAAGAGATAAAATCAGGATTTACCTCTTGGGAGTTGGAATCCCAAGCCAAAGTCTCCAAAAAGCTCTAAATCCACCACACCAAGCTTCCAATCCTAGGTTAAGGAAAAGTGTAGGGTTAGGGTTCACATCCATGGAGAATAGAAGAAGAAAGAGAAGAAATGGAGCACTTACTTGGATGTGGGAAGAAGAAAGGAAGAAGGTAGAGAAGAAGAAGAAGAAGAAGAAGAAGAAGAAGTAAAGAAGTGGGGAGGGGGGCTGCTGTGGTTTTGGTCGGGTCTGGGAAGTAAGGGCCGGCCATAGCATAATAAAGGGGTTTTACATAATACAAAAGTCCAAAATACCCAAAATGCCCTCTCCTAACTTGGATTTTGGGTTTGGGGTTCCAAAAGCACTCGAACTAATTCCTAATCACTCCAACTAGCTAAAATAAAATATAATAAATATTCTAAACTCAAAAATAGGTCTTACAAGGGTGTGGGTTGGGTCAGACATGGGTCCACTAGGGTTTGACATGGGTCCAGGCTAGCCAAAATTCTAAAACAATCAACAGAAAATTAATGCAACCATCAATTAAATATAAATACAATTAATTATAAATAATACACAATTAACCAAATTAAAAAAAAATATCCGGCTCTGAAAATAGGGTAGTGACAACTTGTTAGCTATAAATATGAATATTTAGTTTCCCTTACATGATTGTAATTAATCAGACTGCAGCTTATCATGGTCATGTACTTTTGCTACTTTGCCATCTTTTTATTTTGTATAGCTGGTTTCTAGAATATTATGGCAGAGCATTTGGGATGCCTTACTTTCTTGTCATATATGCTCTATGTTTACTATTCTTGTTTGACTGATTGAGACAATAGATGCTCTATAATATCCAGTGACTTGGTTGTAGCATGCACTCCCTTGTCGAGTTACATCCATAATCGTCGTACAATGTATATTATCTTGTATGGGGTAGCTAGCCATGTCTGTCTCCGTATTCCAGTACTGTGATGTGACATTACTTGTTTTACTCATTACTAGTTTACTTGCATGACTGATCTATTAGAATTGTATCATAATTAGGATGGGAAAATGAACTGTTAGGTTATGGACTGCTACTCATATATCTATTAGCCAAACATGCTCGCATAACTAGTGTGATCACATACAACATGCTAGATTAGCCCCTCAGAGTCTATAATACACCGAACAATAGGTTCTAAATAACACATGCTATACATAGTCTTTATTTGTTATTTCTCTAGTTGATTGATGATATTATCGTCATTGCTACTACCGTTCATAGTTATACGACCTGGGTCAATACTCAAGTTCTATCTTCTTTCCACTAACTTAAACTGGTTGTCTATGTTTGTAGCACACGTACTTTGATCCTCTTCTACGAATCTAAAACTATCTTTACTGAGCGAGACTCCATCTATATCCTAAGGGTTTTCACATCCGATAGGGTAGAGTTGATCTTTATCTTTCTTCTGTCTTCGTTCATATGTGTGCAACACTTATTGTACCAAAAAATGGTGGATCTTCTTCCCTCACTGCTCCCTTATCACTGCCTATTAGCTCACGACACAGCCATTCGGTCGCCTCACTTCGATATATCTCTCCTTTCCATTTTAGACTATCTTGAAAAGTATGGCTTTCCTACTAAGACTGCTCTGCGGGATTCTTTATTACCAGCTTGATATGAAAAGAGGTGAGTACTGAATAATAGAAGTTAGGCGAACACAGTAAGGAAGGGAGGGCTAGAGAGAGTCGCTGCAAGCGAGCGTTAAGCCATCAAAATTTGCTTCTAAATCTTGCACCATATTTGTGAGACTAAGGCCGTTAAGGTTCGTTCTTTCGACTACTATGTGCCTTACCGATTGAAAGGGACAAGTGTGTAATTAAAGAAAAGCTTGTTAGAGTTGTACACTTATCACCACTTGTTGTTGTACTATTTATCCTTCTAAAGTCATATGATGGTATTAGTGTTTAGAGCACTTTCTTTCATGTTTACTTTGCTACAATGCTGACTAGATAACCAAATTTTTTATCTTTAGATGAGGGTGATGGTGGGGTTATGATATTACTGATGGCGTAGATTTCGTAGAGATGACACTACGATAGTGGCTTAGTTTAGTTAGATTTTAATTATTATTTGGTTGTGTTTACTCCTGAGACTTAGATATTTCTGATGTATTATTGAGGCTATTTTGATATTTATTTTAATTAAGTTAGAAACCATTAGGCCTATGATAGATGATTCTTGTTTATAGTTAATTCTCGTGATTGAGCTAATTCATGTATTGAGTTTACGATATTATTGTTATATTTGAATGTTGATATAATTTTGGAACTATATACAACATACTACCGCCGACCCATGACGTAGATTGTGTTTGGTCACGCACTTGTACCCAATTATTTTGGAGTAGATCATGACAAGTTTTTATGGTGGCCTATGCATGTTAGTTTTTATAAATAGTAGAAACTCTTGATAACATTGTTAGTTTTATTTTACAGAATTGGGATTGTTTTAGATAGTTAAGTTTGAGATATTGCATAAGTTAATATATATAAGGATATATAACTTGTTGATAATTGTTATTATTCAATAAAATTGAGAAGGTTCCACATTGATAGTATAGTCCTATATTTACCTGGCATTATAGTAAAGTGGTTAATCAAGGGTAGGTAGAAGCTTCCAAGGGATAGTTGACTTTGATGTAAAAAGGAAATTGGTTAATTAGGTTAAGGATTCTTAGTGGTCGAGAAAACTTTTGGTTAAATTTGATTGATATTGTATTTTAAACTAATGCATTGATATTATGGAATCTTTGACAAAGTAAGATTATAAATCTTAAAGAGTTATTGCAAGTTAAAAGATATGGATAATGATATCATAGTTGGATGACACAAATGGAGTAGACAAATCATTGGGTCAACATAATTACCTAGCGAAGGAGATGGAGACAAATTCATAGTATGTTATAGCTAGATAGAATTTGATCTTGACATTGCATAATTGTCATAGGATCATCTATTAGTTGATTGGATTCTAGTTTCGCAGTAGTTACTCTCCTTCCATAAATTTGATAAAGGCTTTATGTTAAGGAAACAAGAGGAATTGATTGATAGAGACTTCTGTTGAGATAAAATAATATTGTGAAGATATAATATTATTGGTAGGAGTATGATAGAACTGAGAGGTTTATTGATGAGAAGATAAGAAAGGAAATTCATAGTGGTAAGTTAATTTTTAAAAAAATTGACTTTGAGAAGCATGCCATTTAAAGTTATGAGTGTTGAGAAGATTCGATCTATTAGATTATAAATTCATTAGACTTAAATTTAAGGATTTTAAATCTTATGAATACATTGAAGAAACACCAACATAAGGTTGATAATTACTTTTTTGTCATGCTCCAGTCCAAAAATACGTAGGAACTAGGATACACGGCAATGACCAGCTATGCATCAAGCGAACTCCAGTCCAACTTAAAACATATACGTTGTTCAAGTCATAATAACAATCCATATAAAAATCCAAGTACATCCATAATACTATCTATGAAATATGGACTATATACAAGAAATACTATGGAATAACAAATGCAAAAGGTAACGTCCAAGTATACCTAAAACCTGAAGAAATATCCCTAACATGATCCTACAAAGATGCTCAGCAATAATTTGGAAGAAAACCAGTTCCTCAGAGGATGTAGTAAGATACATAATATAAATGCTGAAATAATAAACCATAGATATCAACTGAGGGAATACAACAGGTAACTCTTGAATGATTACTCATAACTAACTACGTGAATATGCACTTTTGAGGAGAATGTTCGCACGCATGGGGCTCTCTAGCTAAAAGTTTGATCGACATAATTCTCCTCGGGAACCAGGGGCCATAACATTCATCGAACGTCAAAGTCCATCTGTAATATATATATATATATATATATATATATATATATATATATATATATATATATATATATATATATATATAATCTTTATCGTATCTCTGACGGAGAGGAACGTACGACATACAAAGGAATGTGTAAAGTAGCCCATACATCTAGTGACTGTCAATCCCACCAAACGATACTGTCGAGTTGAATCTATGACACATCCAGACTAACCATAATAACCAATAAGTCCAGTCCAATCATATATGCAAGAAACATATGAGTCACCTAGCAAGCCATGCAACAAAAATCCATGTATCATGCCTAATAGAACATGAATACTCATGTAATAGGTCATAAAAATAGGGTAACAGTATAATAAAACAACGCTAATAACATATAAAAAATAAGTAAGTACTGATAATTAAATAGGCAAGGTATACTTGCCTGAAGTTTGTTCAATCTTGCTAAGTTTGTGAGACCAAAGTCTAGCTAAGTCTAATCATGAACCAAAAAACCATACTCCATGAGAAAATGTACCAAACCTAAATAACAAACAACCATATATTACATAAAAATACTAATAAAATTAACAACTTCTTAACTAGGAAAGTGGGGTCAGTCTAAGTCACCTATCACTTATGTCACCTAAGAGCCTAATATATCTATTAGCCATAGCATCGAAAAATAAGTCGCCCTAATCTCTAATAAATATTTATTTACTTATATTCTGATTTACAAGTCTTAGATTCAAATTACCAAGTTTATATCTCATAATTCATGTATTAAAGCATGTGATACACAAATCGAGACAAGATTGTCAACCGTAATGTTAACAATCTTATTCTGGCGATTCGTATAGTTAGTTTGTCAATTTCAGTCATAAAAAATCACTAGAATAAACATATCTCAATTTTGACTCACAAGTTTTAAAATATGAATATGATATAAATTAATTACAAATATGAAAGTGGGAGTGATTTAATCTATCAAACAATATTATTATGCTATAAAACTTGGTATCCTAGGGTAACAAAGTCGCTAAGGTCACAATGGACTCAATGGATCGAAGATCCAATGGTTGGATCTTCCAAAAAGTTAACATTATTAAATCTGGATAGCAGGTAAAGTTTGTGGTCACACATAATATATCCAGAATATGGACGATCCAACTACACAAATCAAAGATAAGACAAAGAGGAATAGATACTTGAATTTGGATCAAGAAATACAAATATTGGTATGAATATATGACCTCTGAAAGTTGACTGGGCTATTGGACACAATGCACTGATACGGTCGATTCTGCTAGACCAAATCTCATTATGATCATGCCAAATTGGTCATCATCGAAGAGTATCAAGCCACAACTACAATAAGAAAGTCCAATCATGGGATCGTCTTCTGGATTGTATGTATGACTTTTTGACACAAACTAGCAATTGTGTCTTTAAATATTTGGACACAATTGGTCAATACTGTGTGCAAAATTGATTTGGTTGCAAACTCTAGGTCTGGAAATAAAGAGACAAAAGAGGGGAACTAGGTGGTCATGATAGATTTTGTTTTTGGGGTCTATATGGTGTTAGACATAGCTAGGATTCAATAGAGAATCAACAGGACACATGGGACACAGTTGTTGTTGTTGTTTATTTAAAGGTATTAAGGTTTCAACGTTGTGGTTATGTATATACAAATAGTGAGAGAGGGAGCTCGGGTGTGGGTAACATTCATAATTCGAGCCCAATTAGGATTCAAATCGAGCGATAGAGAATCTCTCTCGCTTGATTTGGATGAGAAATAATAAATCAGGGACCGATGTGACCGTGTTATAGGGTTTGTAAACCCCCATCCCAAAATTCCTACTAGTATAAATTTATCTAGCATTTTAATCATATTTGTATATATGGTTTTGTGTATTTATATATACAAATATAAATAAATATGTGTAGTACTATATTTAAGGTTTAATTTTCTTAGATAATACAATGTGTGACATAGATCTTGGACTAGGTTAGGTGCACTAGAGCTAGTTCAATTTCAGCCTAGATAGGATTAGACTACTGGTTAGATTAGGCTAATTAAACCTAACCAAATCAAGTCTAATTAAACCCAACCTTGTTCCATATTTACATGGGAGTGTGTAGACCCAATCCAAGCCCTTAGGAGTCACTTTTGGTGCACCCAAACCTCATGAACACAGCAACCAATTCCTATTTGTTGTTCATGTTGGGAGTAGTCCCCCTCTCTTGTAGGTTTTCTATATCCACCTCCTCACCTCTCCTACACCACTATAATTCAGTCCACAACTCCCTCTCCCCCTTATCTACAGCCATATCCCACTTCTTCTCTCATTTATCCTCATTTTCCTCTCTCAAATACTTCTATTTGCTAACCGAACCTTGTCCAAGTCCTGCTAAATGCTGCTAGAGTGAATCCTCTTCACAAGGCTGTGTACACTCCATAAGTAGGTAAAAATCTCCCAATACCTTCCTCCCTTAAACATAGAACATCTTTTCTTACTTCCCTATATATGTATCAATACTTTTTTGTCCATTTCCCCCCACCAATTACAATAGGAGACATATGTGCTGCTAAAAATTTTGTGCACAAGGAGACCTTGTTGTGTTGGGTACACATCAAATCATTAGGTAATACCCCTCAAATCATTCATTCTATTCATCCTCAACCTATTTTCCTTATTTATTTATATATTCTTCAACATTTTCTTGGTTTTCAACCATAGTTGTTGCCAAACCGAGAAGGTGCACTACTGAATTCTGTGGGAAGTACGGCTGAACAATGGTACTAAAATAGGTATGTAACCCATCCTCCACATCATTTTTATTAATTATAACTTAAGGACCAACTAGAAACTTTATTGACCTAGGTAAAAACTATAATTAAAATATGAAAAACCAAGATTAATTATGTTAAACACCCTCATGTTTATAGAATTCAAGAATTGAACTTTTGCTATTCGTGTACATCATTTTGTGTGTTAAACTTTCTTCTTATCTTAGAAACCTACATGAATATGTACCTATATATACCCCCTATATTTCCATATATAGAAACCATGTTAGAATCGTAGATAATTAGGTTCAAACCATACTTTTATCACCTTTAATTTGAAATTCCAGAATTAAAATTTAATACTATGTCATGATAAAACCTATCATTTTATGTAAGAAATTTTCTTGAATGTATATCAAACCTTTACCATGTTCTTTACCCTCAATTCCATGCTAGGAAATAATTTTAAATCATGATTTACCATGCTCAACCTTAGGTGTTTCTGACGTTAATTTCAACACCTACTTTGTGCTTGTACGTGTCCAAATATCGTTGTTAGAATGTGTTATACCATAGGTATAGTTTATATTCTGATTTGGATATATAGAGTACATATTGTGACATGTTAGCATAATGTTCAAATAGGTAAAAAAATATAGGAATAATCACTTAGGGTTGGTACTATCCAAACTAACAAGTTGTAGATGTTGTCATTCACTAGTGCACTTGTAGCCAATCTTGACAAGTTGTAGGAATAAACCTAATCAACCCTATCTACTCAAGTCACATTTTCATGTATTATAGTGGTTTAATAATAGTGCATATATGATTTATAGGGTTTGTTGTTTAATTGGCTACTTGAGCATTAAACCTAGAAACTGTAACAATAGTTTGACCTTTGAATATGAAGTTTTGGTATGATCACTAATCCTAGTAGAAAGTACACAAAATATCACATGTTGAAACGATTAGGAATTGATTTAACCTAGAATTATTTATTAGTATTTTATGTTATTGAATTTTTAGATGACTTGAAGGTTAGACTATATTTTATAACGCTTTTCTAAATTATACCCAATTAGAGTCATCTTTTGAACTAGTTTTTCTTAATTGAGTTAAACCCTTAGTTTTGTAACCAACCATATGTGTATATAGTAGTGTTATTGTGCATGCATAGTAAACTATGGAATATAGGCTAATTTAGTATTATTATTATTATAATATAGGCACTCGTGACGGTTTGACTTCGGAGTCAGGATCGTTGTTTGCTCATCTCGAAGTTCCAAACAAGTATATCTTGCCTTATTTTAATGTTTAAACTTAGTTATTATTTTTCATGTGCTTCTGCTCTGAATATAATATAGTTGTGACGTGTCTAAGAATTCCTTGGGTGCAGTCGACGAAGGCGTCGATGGTTGGTCTTGGGTGTTGACCTAGTTTAACGTATCTAAAGTTGTGAAGTTATCATCATATCTCCCAAGGCCTTTGCATGTATCATTTCAGTCATAGAATGAGTTTATGTTAGGACACGATCTTACGCACTTGATTAGCTACCGATGCGAGTAACACTTGTGTCGGTATATAGCATAGATAATTTAATTCTAGTTTATATATGACTTACAGTATAGTTATGAGATGTCCATGTCGTATTTACGACTTATACATTGACATTTAGTGGTAAAGGCAAGCGTATGTAAAAGTCACTTGTCTACCGTAGGTTTCAGAAGAAACTACGGATGTTATGAGACTCATAGTTACCCGGTTATGGGATCATAGTTACCCGGTTATGGGGATATATGTTAGTCAGTATATCAGGCTTTGGTTGCTAGCTATACGCTATGTTGGCTGGTTATATATGGTAGCATATATTTTTCTGGCATATAGTTTGCAGCTAATGCCATACACTTACCTTTTATCTACCCATACGCACCAACGTTGTCTTCAAATTTCATTCATTTAGCAGGTTAGTTTACCCTTATGTTTACACAGTATTTATATTATGGCATGCACTATTTGTATCTTGTTACATCCCTTTGAGGACCTGGTTCCTTTCCGGATCTGGACAAGCATTTGTACTTGACTGTGTACGGACCGAGAGTGGACATCAAATTTGTAGTCGAGGATCTCGAGGCATTTCCAGAGGAGTTCCTTTGACTCAAGGTATGCTACTGCCTTGGACTGGAGTATATTATCTAGTTAGCAGATACTTGAGTCTACTACCTTTCAGTTAAATTATATTTCCTTTTAATATGTCATTTCCTGTGTTATATTATGGGTTTGTTCCCACTAGACTGATCTAGTTTGTACTTGTACTTCAAATACTCTGTATTGACTTATGTGTATTATATTTTACCTTCCTTATTTGTGATATGGATGAGACTGGTATTCCTACTTATCATGTGTCGAATCTGAGTTGTCTTTAGTACTTTTACAACATAGTATATCTACTGGATCCATTTAATTAGGAAAATCTATCCTAGATTGTATCATCTGGTTATTGTCACATGTTTAGTTTCTTATATTTTGGGACTGGGCGTGACATGGTTGGGTTCAGACCCAAGAATGGACGACTAGGATTTAATTAATGATTGGGTGAGCGATTGGATAAGATCAACTAATGAATTAGGTCGGGTGTAGTTTTAAATAATGGGCGTATGAGATCATACACTATTGAGATAAATGGTTGAGATCTGTGATTTAAGTCATAGGCGCGGGTCGGGGAGCTGCTATCGGGTTTGATCAACAGCTAGGATTTGATCTCTAATAGAATAAAAGGTTGGGATTCATAGTTGATAATATTTTACGAGTATGTTATAGTTGAGAAACCATAAGGTGCAATTGCGTTAGAAGAAGATACTTTTAATTAAAATTTTAAAGAATGGTGATTAATTAAATTATAATAACTAGTGATCATTATTTTCCATTAAATCAAAAGGATAACTAAAAGAACTTTGTTTGATTAACAAACTAAAGAAAGTACAGAGAAGTCCTAGAAGATAATCTAAGTATAAATTTATTTTTTAGGAGATGATGATGGAGGGTTAGGAGTGTAGCAACTCTCTTTACTCCGTGGACGATCCGATACAGAAGATCTTCTCTCTTGCTTGAGTGTAGGTTCGCAGATAGCTAGCCATCATTTTATATGGGTGTGGTACCTTGCTATTTAAAGTCGTCCTGTGGACGTGCTACAGATGCCGCATATGTTCTTGCTTGGTGGCCGCATAGGGCTACTTCAACAGCAAGCAGTTGTAACTGTGGCCGCATGTCACGGAGAGGCTGCCACGTGAGTTCAGTTCAGATATATTATTGATGAGATCTCGGGGTCATTTTATCCCGTTGTGTGCGTGACTTGGTCAGTTGACCCCGTAGTCCGCAACAGCTGTGCAGAGATCTCTTTGGTTGTAACAAAAAGATCCTGTGGATCAAATTCTGCATAGTCCCAGGGTCACATGTGTGTTCTGGCCGCATATGTATCCTGGCTGCATATGAGCTTTCATCCGACTGAGGCCGCATATCATCGAGTCCGCATAATGTTGAAGTCGCATACGCGGGACACGTGGCACGGCTGGTCTGACGAGGTCATTAATTATTAGATGTGACTCTTTGTCTTTTTGCATGTCGCCTTCTTGCGAGTCTAGAGGCTGTCAGGCCTTTTTGTCAGGAATTGGAGAGTGTTTCAAGGATCCTTCATGCGGGCTCTTACTACTTGGTTGGTCTGGTCACATGAAGGCTATTATGCGGCTTCTGTTTGGCCGTATCTATCATGTTTTATACGACATGAGCTCTATGTGGCCTGTAGTATTTTTATGCTTCCACAAGACCCCCTTCAAAGTTTCAAAAATGACGAATTTGGAATACTTTGAATGAGAAGCATGATCGAGCACTTTCGTCCGCATAGTAGAGATATGCCATATAACTCTGTGCTGCTGCATAGAATATTTTGCCATGATGTCAAGTCATTAAATGAGTGTATTTGGTTCGATCTCCGAGGAGATCTCTTGGGATTCTGTGTTGTCAATTGATATGGAGACCGAGGCGACGGTTCAGAGAAGATAAATCGCTGAACCAACGAGAAGTCGCCATCATCTTTTTGACGTTTCATGGATCTAGGCGTTGGGATTCGAACCACAGCCACATTTATCCCCACCCGCATATTCTAACCTATATAGGGGTCCTGAGGAGAGAGAAAGAAACTCTCTACTTTCTTCTTTTCCTTTTTTGTTGCTTCTCCCTGATATGGCCCCCAAAGTCGCTTCCTCCGCCGCTGCCACCACCGCTAAGAGCAAGGGGAAGGCCCGCTCCTCAGTGGCGGACCCTCCGCTGTTCTCCGTCGATATTCAGCCGTCGATCAAGGGTAGGTTTCGAATGAGGAAGAGACACATATGCACGGTTGGATGCATGGATCCGTCTATGTGCCAACTTACTCACTACCGCATGGGTGGCTTAGCCGCATAAGCCACTCGGCCACATGACCAACTTTGCCGCATGCATGGCTGGCCTCAGCATCATGAATGGCTGTGTCGTATGGGTAACTATGCCGTATAGTTGACCTCGGCCGCATGGGTGTCCCAGCCGCATAAGCTTATCTACCGCATGGCTAAGATCTGGCAGAATAGGGGCATTCCCCTTGGCCAAATTCTTTTGATTAATTCTGACCATGTTCCCATGTTTGATTTGTAGTGGTATTATCCACCACACACTCCGGTGAACTGGTACTCAGGCAGAACCTGCTAGCCCTCAACATGAATCTTGGAGACTTGGCGGTGGCTATTAGGAGCCAAGTTAACAAGCACCTCCCCTAGGAGCGTCAAAAGAAGATCGTCGAGCAGACATCTTCCTTTCTTCTGAGTCAGATCAACGCGGGGAAGATCCCTACTGAAGATGGAAAGCATTTCTTTCAGAAGCCGTACTTTCTATTCGGGGATGCACTGGAGTCTTCTTAGGTGGGGCCCATCAGGGAAGACTGGTCTTTTACTTTTAACGGGTCAGAGATGACATTTCCTTCCTACATCTGTCACTTGGTTGTATCGGACCTGAAGGTGCTGATGGGTCCACGACGGATGGATTGGGACCTGACCCTTGAGACAAAGGGGGCCTCTCTGGGCAACATCCGTTCCCGGACTGAACAAAGCAAGGGGTTTTTTATAGCACCAAGGAGTCACCTTCTTATTCCCTAGTCGGACTGAAGCCTGGTCTCGTCAGTAGTGAACTGAGACCGAACATAACAGCAGGAACTTTTCTTTATCAGGTAGCCAAAAAGGGCTCCTACCCTACGTGTCAGTTGCAGGCTCTTAATTGGGCATACTATATGAATCATGGTATCGCCTGACTCTATGGGTCCTTAGGAAGTATGAGCAGGAGCTTAGGGCGGCCAATCTATTCTTTGACGTGAGGGGATTATGCTACGGACTAATGGTTAATTGGCCCCTATTCGTCGCTTTGATGGAGTAGTAAAATTGTCGCACTGGGACCTTCTTCATACCTGGTGGAAAAATGGGGCTGGATTTGCACGAAATGAATGCCTTCTCAAAACTTTCTTGAGGAGATGAGCCCTATGAAGTGTATACCCCGAGCAACGAAAAACTCGGGGAGTTAGAGGCAGAGAACCCAGAAATCCTAGTGGTGTACTAGGAACTACTCTGCCACCACGATATTTGTCAAAGGATATCAAAGAAGAAGAAGTCATCCAAGGGGTCTTCCCCCATATCACAACCTGGACTCGCTACCTCTTTTCGGACTTGAAGGAGTCCAAGAAAGTTCATTTCCGGACACCATAGACTGAACAGAGAGTGGCCGACCTAATTCGGGCGCAATGAGAATAGGCTACGGGCGAGAAAGAATATGCTGAGGGTTCCACAGGCGAGAGAAAGAGGAACCCGTCGATGAGTTGACTACTCCCGAAGAGGATCTTAGCTACTTCTACATGGACGTGTACAAGTTGTCCGCCAAAGCCGTGCTAGCGGGATACTTGATGCTCTGGTTGCGGGATTGTGTCATCCCAAGCGGGTTTGGAACCATAGACAGGATCAGTCATCCCCTTATTCTTTCAACTGTGAAGTTAGCTTTCGGCCACAAGGTGGCTCTGCTACTGGCGATGGTACGCTACATCCATTGGGGGCTTTATAACTTTGCCCACAAGTTCAAGAATCATCTAGGCAAATGATATTTTAACCAGATTGAGCTCTCTTATCATTATTTGATGGGTTGGCTTCTTTTACACCATGGTTCCCTGATGAGTCCTGGAACCGATGATGATATGGTGGCGACCGATGCCATGATCCACAAATATCGGGGGATAAAGTGGAGGCTCGACATAGTTCCTGCTTGTAGAAGGAAGCTCTCATTTATGACTGACTGTTGAGTTTATTTACTTTTGAGCCAGATTTTACGCTCGAGGAATGGGATACCGTCCATCAGGATATCGGGGGAGAGTCTCAGAATCTGTCTAAGAGGCCTTTCCATTGGCTTTAAGCTAATCGTCCCTCCCATTTGGTATATCAGAATCAGGACAAAGTCTTTGCGGAGCCTTACCTGCCGAGTCACTTTGCTCGCCAGTTCTGTTATACGCAGCTCCTGTTTGGTCACTCGAGTGTTTCCCTCAGATATGGCTGGAGCTTGCTTGATGGAGCTCAGGCATGGAGTTACTACAATGCCACAGGAATTCAGGTCAAGTTTCACTTGCCATCGGCTGGGGTAGCACTGCGGATGATACACACGACAATGACGTATTATTGCACACCCAACGCTCTGCCAACTGGCTTTAACCCGGATACGAGCTATATCGAAGGCACCATGCTGATGCCTTTTGACACAAAAGTACGACGGACGCCAAAAAAGGCAAGGGCGTCGCCAAGCCTTTGTTTATGGCTCAGGATCCCTCGACGGGAGAAGAGGAGATAACTTTTCCGTCCGATGCTCCTTCGCCTGCCAAGCGGAGGGCGAAGGTGGAGACCCCCAATGCTCGGTACTCGAAGAAGGTCAGGACCGAGGTGGCACTAGGGAAGGGGTCTTCAGTAAAAGTGAAACCTCTCATGAATGAGGCTGCAAGGGATGAGGTAGGATCCTTCACGGTGGAGGATCCTGAAAGAGACCCTACTTTGGACGCTTAGGGGGTACTTGTAGAACCCCTTAGTTTGATTCTTCCTGGTCCTTTTTATAAATATCTTGGTTCTGGTATTTTTGACAATTCATAGATGCCAGGGAGAAAGGACCGTCCCTGACAAGCGGCTGCGTCAGTTGTCTCTTATAAGGAGCCGAAGGAGAAGACTTCCCCAGAGTCTGACGTGGGCGCCTCGGGGCATGCACCTGAGTTTTTGGGGGTTCAAGAGGTGGATCAAGGCGTGTAAAAGCTTGCTTTTGAAACTTTGGGGGCCCAAGAGATGGGCATGGCAGTGGCAGAGCCCTTCACACCGTTTGAGGATGTCTCCGTGGATGATATAGAAGCCATGGGAAAGGCTATGACTACGCTGGGTGAGCCGCATTCCCTGCCGCCTTCTTCTGGTATGTTATCCCGTATATTTACCCATGAAGGGATATTTTGGCTTCAGCTTTACATTCTTCGGGAGAAGCTGATCACAGGTTGTTCTGAATCTACATGTGTAACTACCATATTTCTAGAATGGGGATAATTTTATTATTTTGTATAATTATAAATAATGTGTTATAAAATTTTGTTATTTATTTAATATAATGCATGTTATATATATATAGGTGATTAATATTATTATTGGTTGGTAGATTGGACTATTGATTAGGCATGACTCTAGTGGACCTAACAAACTTGACATGACCATTTAAATAATTAGTTAGAGTAGTCCCCTTTTGACCCAACTTAAGTTAATATTTTCATTAGATTAGAGGATTAGGCTTAACCCACATTAGGAAGAGAAGCTTCCACCTTAATTATTTCTTCATGATAACCCACTAGGGGTATTCTAGTCAAATCATATTGCTTGGAGGGGAAGCCTTAAGTGTCCGGCCCTAATATTGGGTAGAGACTCTCTCTCCTCCATTCATCTACCTTGTTTTAATTCCTAATTAGTGTTCCTCTCTAAATAGTTTATTCTTCCAACAAATTCTTCACAAATTTCTCTCAAATTCACTTATCCTCACAATCTAAGGAGACTAGGAGCTTGAGGTTGGCAATAGCATTGGGAGAGGGATCTTTGAGGCTAGAAGCTTGTGTCCATTTTGGTTTGCATTAGGAATCCATCTTCCAATAGATAAATTATGAAATCTTCTCCCTAATTAGGTTCTAATTGTTCTATCTAATCATTAGGAACCTACCCATACATTAGGACTACCCATAGGAAAAAGTTTTGACTTCTAACAATCCCTATTGTGACTTTTATATTGTGTTTGGTGGCCAGTTTGGAGAAAATTCGAGATTGGCATACCAAGTGCTTTTTATTAGGTTTAGAGGACCTAATTAGGTTTGTTAGTGGGTTATGAGGCTAGTTACGTGTCCACAATTGGATACGAGTAGACCGTATCACGATTCGGTGTGATACGGAGCTCATTTTGGGTGTTTTATATAATTTCTCCTTAATTCCTTTTGTAGCTAGTTTTAATATATGTTATTAAATGTAAATTATGTGAAGGAATGATTAATAGTGGTGAATTATGGCTTTTGATACTTGAGTTGGATACGTATCGAGAGTATCCTACTTGCACACTCTAGGTATTTGCTTTATTGTCTCTAATGTATCAAATAGACACAGATTATGATAATAACAAGTATATATATATATATATATATATATATATATATATATATATATATATATATATATATATATATATATATATATATATATATATATATTATTGTGTTATTGGTGTTGTTAACTAAATATAGCAGTGAGTTGGGAGTGTGGTGAGTGTTCATTGTGATCGGGTTGATAGTGGTATAACTGAATGTTGGAGAGAACCTTGTGAATGTGCAGTGTGTTTAGACAGTGAGTGATGTTCAGTCCTTGTGACAAGGTGCAGGTGGTTACATGATTGTGAGGTATTGGTGAGTAAAGGAAGAGCAAGTACAGAAGGAGGAGGATTTGTGTGGTCTATGAGGAAAGGACTTGCATAACAACAATCAAGTTAGCATAAGGGGTTCATCCTTAGTTCAAAACTAAACTGGGGACAGAGAGGGGGTGCCAGGCTCTGGGTTGTCCAGCAATTGGGCAGTAGGAGAGGAGGCAATTCCAAGTTCAGTGAGGAATTTAAGGTTTATGATACTTTAGGATGTTAGATTGTGCATGTGTTTATATAGTTGTGTAATTGCACCTATAAGTGTTATGAGAATATCTGAGATTTATTGGGGGGAAACTCATGGTAACAGTATGCACCGTGATCTCTATGATGTGTATTAATGTGTTGGGTTAGTATTTAGTCCACTACTCGAGCTGAAACACCAAATATCAGTAGAAGCTACTTGCTCTTCAAGTATCAGGTGGGAGGTTATTGTGAGCATCTGGGACTATTATTTGCATTTTTTTAGAGATGAGGTTTCAGTTCTCATATTAGGTTGGTGTCAGACTCGGGAAAGGCACTGGGTCATTGGGATATTGAAACTGAGTATTAAGATGAGTGTGCCTTCGGGTTGGTGTACTTTAGAGTTTGTATTAGTGGGATACTAATATATATATTACATGTTGAGTGTGTGATATTAATTAGTTAGGTATCAGCTGAATGGTTGATATTAGGAAGTATCAAGTAGTTTAAAAGGGATCTCGGGTAGGTCTGATATCAGTTCAGTGGGGATTATATATGGGATGAGTTATGAACACACTTAAGTGGGTAACAGTGAACAATGATGGGTTGTGTATCAGTGTTTAAGGCAACACGGAGGGAAATATTTGTTGCATTAGATGCAACAGTAGTAGAGGCAGTGGGATATTTAAGTGTTAATTTTACAGTGGTGTGTTGATTAGTTTAACAACAACAAGGGTAGTAAGGGACTTGAGTTAATTGATTATTAAAGTGTCACGACCCGCACCCGACGCAGGGATACAAGTCGGGAACAACGCCCAGCCTACGCCACAGAATCGGCGGTAGAACGTTGTCTTGGTCTACTATACTATTTAAAATCTCATAATAATATAAGTCTGCCAACAATAGCTCACACAAAACTCAGTCAAAATCTAAAGCACGAGAAGATATGAAGGAAGTCTAACTATACATAAAAAATATAATAATCAACAATAAAATAATATCCAATCATAAACTATAAGCCGAAAATAAATCCGGTACCAAAATTCTAAAGAAACTAACTATGAAAACTAGTGATCCAGATAAACCTCCCGGCAATCACTCCAGAATTAGTGGATCCAAGTCTGTACCATCTATAAGTCGAAGTCCATAGTATGTCAGACACCAATCTCTCGGATCCTCTGAAAAATATTTTCCAGTCGGGAATGGAGCAAAGTACAACCCAATATCAGTTTCAATTAATTAACAAAAACTATAAAGCAGTAGAAAAGAAGATGCTATCTACGATGAGGATATAACTGATAATCAAGAAAAATGAGATAATAGGCAATACTAGCAACAAAATATAATCAATGCGTACAAGAATAAAGGAATGAACTATAATGTCAGAAATAGAACAAGGTAACCAATGAACTAAATAATGGAATCTACAATAACTATGTGGTTTGAGATACTAACTAAATATATGATCAGCCTGGGAGATTCAATCACTAAGGAGCTAACTCAACCATACGTGAATTTTATGGTTAGTTAGTAGCCAATGATTACACTACTAGCCGATAGTTTCTTGATCACATATTTAATTGGTATTTCTCCCGCCCCGACTGATATGATGGATCGAATCATGATATGTCACTAGCCAATTTATCCAATATTTACTCTACAATATTCAATGTTATCCAATACCAACAAGGACAGTATCCGATACCATCTCCATAATCAAGGTAACATCTCAAATAATAGAAACTATCAGAGAATGTACTCGCCTGTGATCCAGAGAAAATGATGCAAAACGGTGTCCGAACTGGTGTCACAGACCTATATATGGAATATAGCATTAATACAAGTTTTTGGGAATGAAAATAAATTAAACTAGTCAACTTCTAGGTCATAAAGTCATTTCTAAGTCAAAAGTTAAACTAGGTCAACTCTAAATCAACTATGGTCAACTATAGTCAAACTATGGTTAACTACCTATTTCTAGGTTGTATAAGTTTAATACAAAAATATTTGGTTCAAATACTAAAGTCTAGGTCACAAAAACTATATCTTAGGATACTAGGATACCGTATCTCCGGATACGTAAATCCATAGCTAAAATATCACATACAAATGCCAAAACAATATTATTAAATAAAATCTTAAAGACAAACATCAAATAGGTACCTTGGTTTTGAACCAACTTGGTATCACAAAACTAAACCAATATTGATACCCAAATCCAATACCTTGGGTATCCCCAATTACCTTGGCATTTACCTTGGTATCTCAAGTTAATGCCATTACCTACCCAAACTCTACACTATAGGCTAATATGTATTTATCTAATACAATTACTAGCTATAACTATTCATATTTACTAATACCTAACTACCTATTACTACTAACATATTTTATATACTAATACATAGATACTAACTTAACATATGATACACATCTACTAACTTACCCCATAATATAATATATGCAACACTAAATATTATACATATAGTATATTAAAATATAAATATCAATTAGGAACATGTTTACATATATATTAATACCCTATATATACTATATATATAACTATTATATATAAATATCTATTATTAATAAAAACTGCCAAACTGTCGCTAAAACCCTGCCCGTTGTCGCTGAAGACTGTTGTTGATGCTGATACACTGCTATTTTAGTGACATTTTTTTGCAACTGTCGCCAAAGCCGTCACTAAAGCTCCTAATACACTGCTGATACTGCTGTTGTTTCAGCGACAGTTTTCTACAACTGTCGCCAACTGTTGTCGCTGTTTCTCCTGCCGATGTTGCTGCTATTTGCTGCTGCTGTGACGGTTTCTGTTGCTGTCGCCTTTGCTGCTGTCGCTGAAACTCCTTCTAATATATATAAGTTAATATATATATAATATATAAGATCTAAATATAAATATACTAATATGTATATATAACTACAATATATATATCTATGACTATATAAAATACATACATACTCCTCCATAAATAGAATTAGTTGTGTTATATATATCTATATATATATATATATATATAGATATATATATATATATATATAACACAGCTAATAATGTATATATATACTATAATATTAAATAGATCTTATATTTGTATAATAAATAGCTACATAAATATATATACACACATAGGTAAAATAGATTTATGACACATAAATACAAAATATATACATCACATTATATACATATACATATGTATGTATATAATTACACATTACTATATTCAAAAGTAAAAGAGAATTAGATCTAAAATTAAATTGCACAAATACATGGATCGTATCACCCCGTATCCCACTAGATCTAGGATACGCTTGCGACACGAGTCCACCACACATCCAAACGTACCCCAAAGGACACGAACAAGTTATATATATTATTTATGAATAATACGAAGAGTCAAACATAAATTTATGTGTCTGTGTCAAAATGTGACATGCACAAAGTCCCGTGTGGAGAAAAATCCCCAAATCGACACGTATCACCAAATTGTTGAGATACGGCCTACACGTACCCAATTGTGGTACGACACTAGCCCCAAACACATAAGCACATGCCAAATTGTTCTATAGGACCAATTGACACACACAACAAATGTCAATCTCGGAATTCCCCCAAAATTGACACAAAAAATACCATAACTTTCTCAATAGGCCTCATATGAAGACAAAACCAAATCCTATGGGTAGCCTATGCATATAGGTTAATTTTTCATAGTTAATTCTCAGATTTAGAACCTAATTTAAGGGGGAAAACTTAATTATACCTATTGGGAGATAGATTCTCAATGAAACCTCCCAAATTGGTGAAATTGGCCTTCAACTTGTAGATCCATGCTTCCTCCTTGTAGATTCATGCTTCCTCGTTGTAGATCCATACTCTAATAGCCTCCAATGGTGATTTGGAAAATAATTAGATAGAAATTTGGTAGGGATTTGGTTGAGAGAATTTTCTAGATCTAGATTTGGAATGAAAAATGAAGAGAGAGAAAGTTTTCATCCCCTTTATATAGGCCTCACTTGCCCCCTCCCTCAAGCTACTATGTAAAGTCTAAAATACCCCTTGGGGCCTCCCATGAAAAAATTAATTAAGGAGGAAAGGTTCTAGTCTAATGAGTTTAACTTAATTAATCATCCTCCTAATAAATGAGCTTCTAATTATTGGGCTCAAATCTAACTAAAATTAAATGTTGGGTCCATGGATCTATTCTAACTAGTTAGGTCCACTACACAAGTTCAAAAATAAATCTAACATGCTAATAATAAATAAATAATACAATAAATAAATATTTAACATGCCCAATATTTAATTAATTACCAAATGACTAAAATACCCTTTCCTAAAAAATATGGTAGTGACATAAAGAGGAGAGGTGATGGCAGTGGTGTTAGTGTTTTGAAGTTGTGTTCAGATATCAATGGTGTTGCAAATGTTCTATGACAGAGTTTTCAGATCTTGAGGATGTGGTCAAGTGTCTTAATGTGTGGGTGAGTGTTAGGGGTATTCAGTTAAGGTGAGTGGTGTTTTAGGACTGCACTGGGATGAGAAGAGGAAGTATTACCAATATGACACCAATATATTATACTAAGGTATTATGTAACCAAGGTATTTAGTATGGATATACTAAGTTACTAGATATATATAAATATAGTATATATATATATATGTATATTTATAAGATAGTGTATATGGATACCAAGGGTATCATAGTATCCTATTATATAGATATTAGTGTTAGTTAACTAGTATAGCTAGTTTTGACTTGTATTAGCCAGTCAATAGCTTACATTAGTCAAGTACCTTAGTTAGACCTGGAGTTTGACCTAGTTTGACTAGTATGACTTAGAAATTGACCTAGAAAGCATATTAGTGCATTCTTTATCTCAATTATCATCTATTACACCATTTTACATGATATTTCCTAAATAGGATTGTGTGGCACTAGCTCAGACACCGAGTGACATCATTTGCTCCGGACCAGAGGCGAGTACATTCTCTGATAATTTTAATTATTTGATAATTACTATAATATAAGTATTTAGAAATATATTACTTAATTTCTGACACACTGGTACACGAATTAGTGTACACATGGATCTTCAGTCATGAGATGTTATTATTGTTCATTGTTTCTTATGTTCTCATATGGTTGTTAGACAATGTTCAATATTCAATATTTAATATTTTATAATGTCTTGAGTATTTTGCATCGTAACGTGTCATGGTTGGATCTATTATACTAGTCAGGGAAAGGGGAAGTGTTAGCTAGATATGTGATCAAAGCCTAGACAATGTTTAATATTCAATATTTAAGTTATACAATGTTTATCCAATGTTTAAGTAGACAGTGTTCAACCCAAGCCGATCACATATCTAACTAGTATTTCAAACACTTAGTATAGTTATATTTCTTCACTATATCCTATTTTATTGCTTTGTTCTATTTTATTATGAACAATGTATACCATATTGCTCTTGTTTACCTGTTTCTTCTACCATAGTATGATATTGTCCATTGTTTCTAGTCATGTATTATTCTCTATTTCTGTTTATAGTCTTTATCAATTAATTGGAACTGCTATTAGGTTATACTTTGCTCCAATCCTGACTGGATATATTTTTCAGATGAGTGGTTAGAGGAGATGATGGTTCACAGGATGGTGAGCCGACTGGGATTAGTACCGACTACTGAGGCGACTTAGATTTCTATTATTATATTATTTTTCTTTTACTTCAGATTAGACATTTGCATGTATATATTATTTGATATTGTGTAGTAGCTAGACTATTAGTCTTGGATATATTGTATTATAATTTTGTGACTCTTTCTTCTATTCTATATCGTGCATTTATCTTCCTTTAGTTTATATTGTGATTGAGTATCGATTATACCTTAACCATTATATGGTCCTCTAATTGGTGTTGAGATGGCATGACAGGTATCTTATATATATTGTATGAAATATTAGATAATATTGTTGACCTAGACAGCGTTCTACCATCGATACTGTGGCGTAGGCTGTACATACCCTCGTATTCATGCCCTATACCGGGCGCGGGTCGTGACAACAGGGCCAACTTCTCTTCTAAGAACGGTGAAAGTGGCCGCTGAAGAGGGCATCGAGGAAGAGACTAGTGGGCTTGTCCTAAGAAAATCTAGACCTCTTCCTAGTACTTCTGGGGTTAGGAATACCCCGCAGGGTCTGTAGCGGATTATTCTAGCACGGTGATTGCTTTCATTGTGATCACTCCTGATGGTGGAGCAACTTGCCTCGAGGTTGCTGTCCCCGAAGTTGTTGGCTCGGTGGTTGTTGGGTCATCCTCAGACGTTATTGTGATACTAGCTGATGTGGGTACCCAAGGGGGTGTAAAGGGAGCCTCGGTTATTGGGGCTGAGGTGATTGTCTCCTCATATGATGTTGTAGGAACGGCTGACGCCGGCACATCCTCAGATGTCAATCTTACGGCGGTCAATGTTGCTCGATTTTCTAGTGCCCAGATGCTTCTTTCAACTGGGAGGCAGTTTGTAGAAGCCAAAGCATCTCGATGTTTCGTGGCTGCTGTTTTGCTACCTGGGCCGTCTAATATTGCTATGCCTCCTCTGCGGCTGACTTTAGTCCCCACAGTTATGACTCCTTTGACTCCTTCTACTTTTGTTGACATAGAAGAAGCCCCAAAGGATACTATTCAGAGATTCTACATGCATCTGAAAGCGTGGGGTACAAATCGTCCTGGGACGAGGCAAGACTTTTACTTGGGCCAAGCAATGTGCCCAGAGTCAGGCTGAGCTTTTGAGGATACTTCCTGGTCATAAGCAGATAGCTGACCTTTTGGGCCAAAAATTGGTATAGGTGGAGCAGCGCCTAAATGAATTATAGCAGGCGCGGAAGGTCGACCCGGTCATCGTAGTAGAAGAGGAACGTGAGTTCCTTCTGAAGTCCATGGAGCAAGTGAAGACTACATATTTGCAGAAAAAGCAGGCCCTGGAACGTGACCTCCAGAAGTTGGCCCTCAAGCATGACAAGTTGAACGATCGAGGGAAGGTTTGTCTTGTTCGGGAGGACTCCGCTACCTATGCCATGGTTGAGATCAACGAGCAAATTACGCAACTTCAAGCCCAGCTTGTTGTTGTCACTACCATATTTCTAGAATAGGGATATTTTTTATCTTTTTTTATTTTGTACCATTGTTAAAAATTATATTTTATAGTGATTGTATTTTTATTTTTTCAATGTTGGTATTATTGCATATATATTTATATGTTGATATAGTTAGTTGTTAGTTTTTAGCCATTAGTTAAACTAGTTGGTTAGTGAACCTAGATGGATCCGACTAGACTTGTCATGACATAATTAGTGAACCCATTAGTTAGCCATGATTCACCCATTTAATTAAAGAGCAATGATCAGGAAAACCCTTCTTTTAACTATTAGAAACTCCCTTTAATTAAACCCCTTTCCTAACTAAACCTTTATAACTAATTATGAGGGATTATTGGGCATTTATATTGCATTAGCGTTAGAAATAGTAGCTGGTCCTATTTCCTATATAAATACTCTCTTTCATTCATTAATAGCCTCCATCAAACCCTAATTAGCCTCCTTTCATTTCTTTCTCCATTTGAAAAAAAGTCTGAACCTCTTCCATTACCAAATTGATTTCCAACCCTTCCATATTGTCATCTCAAGGAGGCTAGGGCTTGGATTAGCAAGGATGAAGCATTGGAAGGAGAGAAGCTTGAATGAGGTGTCCATTCTTGAGGATTATGTCCACTAGTGCCTTTGCATTGAAAATTCATCTTCTAATAGGTAAAATCTAAGATTAGCCTTTATATTTATATCTAAATAGTATAATAAGTCATTTAGAATCCACCAGTGCATTAGGGCTACCCATGGGGAGAAGCTTGAGCTTTATTTGACCCAATTGGAGACTTTTACATTGAGTTTTGTATCCAATTTGAGAGAAATTAGAGATTGGTGTACCAAATATTTGTTATTAGGTTTAGTAGATCTATTTAGACTTATATTAGTGTAGTGAGGTTAGCTACATGTCCATAATTGGATACGAGTAGGCCGTATTGTAATACTTTATGACAGAATGATTTTGGAGGTTTTTCCTTTGACACGTCTGACACACATACCATATTTTGCCATGACACCTAGAATAGCTAGCTAATACTTTATTTAGGCTTTAATCATTATTTATGATATGTTGGTAGGCTTTGGTTTAGGTTTGGAGAAGTTTAGAGTGCGTATCATGAGCGTATCCTAGCGTATCCCAATTAGACACCATAAGTGTTTGGTGTAATGCCTATTAGCATGTATTAGTGTAGATATTCATTCATGTACCTATATCTATATGTGTATATGTATATAGCTCATTACTAATTGATATATATAGTGGGTGAGTATATATATGTACTTTGATGGCAGTGAGTGTGTGCACTGAGGTAGGGTAGCAGGTGGTTCTAATGGTTGTGTGTAGACTTGAACCAAGCAGTGGCAATTTCCAGTTGGGTACTGGACTGTGCATCGGGTGAGGGGAGGTTGCACTATAATGAGCAACATGGAGAAAGTCAAACCTGGGTAAGGATCGGGTTCTGAGCAGTGATTGGGAGAGGAACTGTTGGTTCAGTATTAGAGTGAGGTTATAGATATTTATTTGAGTGAATTAACTGTGGTGTCCATGATATCATATGAGTGTTTAGTATGTATTATTACATGAGGGAATTGACAGGGTGTTGTAGTTGTAACTAAGTAATACAACAACAAATATGTTCGAGAGGGAAGTTAAGTCCAGTGTGAGGGTATTTTGCAGTGAGTAAGTGTTGGAGAAGCTCGGGCAAGTGCTCAGGTCAATATTAGAGGGTATGTTGAGTATATATTAGTGTGAGGTATTGGTGAATTGGAGTAAGGATGTGGGGTGTTTGTAAGGATGAACCAAGTAGAGGAGTGCATTACAAGTTGCAGTACGAGGAGGGAGCTCGGTTCAGCTCAGGGTGTGCCTGCATTCAGTGTAGCAATGGGAGGGAAATAACAGTAAACAGTAGAAGTGAGGGAAGGAGTTGTGGACAGTCTGCAGGCTCGGGAAGTCTCCATTCCATATGTGCAATTGCACTTGCATATAGCAAAGTAATAATCTGCACCCTGCAGTAACAGGCAACCTCATGCCCAGTTGTGAGTGTGGTTGGATATACCTAGATGTGTGTGTGTGTGTGTGCATTTTTTTAGTGACTCTAATAGAAGGGTGTGGGCGAGTTAGTGTAGGTATGAGGTTGATGTGAGTAGAGTATCAATTTTAGTATCAGTAATTGGTGTTTGAGTGTATAGTTATCATGTATGCAAGGTGGCATTAGTGCCATAAAAGAGTAGGTATTAGTGTTGTGGTATCAGGTAAGAGTTTTGTGTCCGTAATACAGGTATCAAATGTCTTGCAGAGTGTATATAAGTGTCCACAATATATGAGGGGGTTGTGGGTGTAAGTGAGTGTAGGTGAAAGTTGTTGGCCCAATGTTTATGTTGAGTTTTTGAATATGGCTAATCGATTACGTTTAGCATTAATAGTATCTTCTACTTAAACTCAGCATTGTCCAGATATATAATATTTGCTTCTGTATATTTTCTTGTTCATCTAACATGTACTTGCAGAAAGCAATAAGCAAGATTAGTAATAGACATATGCTATATGACGATGAGCCAAAGACAGCGTTATACCAGAAGATTTTGTCCAACCGCCTACGACTTATCTGGAGCCTCGCACCCGGGGATTCCGTTGCTCGGTTCAGATAAGGGTCGAAGGGGCAGTGCCCCTCGTGGGGATTCAGGGGTGAAGCCCCTGAAAGGTATTCATATTCCCAGATCTGGTTAACTTTGGATAACTACTGTCAAGAAAAAATGCATCTTCAAGTCAGCAGATGTTTGAGAAGTTTGGCGTCATCAATGTTCTTGGTTTTTCTATGTAATCTTTTATTTATTGAGTCTAGGATCGATGTAAGCTAAGTCGTACTGGCAAATCAAAGTACCTATACCTAGATACCCAGTCCACTCTAAGAAACCAAAGAACCTATCCACCAAATCAGTCAACATACAAACTTGGATCTACCTAAAATAGGTAAACCAAACTCGGACCAAATTGGCCCCAAATTTGTACCGAACTCGGTCACCCTTTTTAGTAGAATATATCCAGTTGCACAATCCCTGATTTCTTGGCCCAATGTTTGAATTTTGAATTAATACCTGACCGAACTCTGGCCGAATTCAGTTTGCCAATACCCTATAAATATGATTGGATTTCCACATTCCTACTCACTCAATCATTCTCAATCTTTCTATCATATAGTGAGTAAACCCTAAGAGCCTAAATTTTCTTATCTCCAAGATCAACTACCAGCCTTCTAGTGCCAAGTGCGGTCTCGATCTAGAAGTCTACAGAGTTATAAAAAGCTTGGTTCGTCAAGCCCCTCTTCTATGTGAAGTTGCTAGCCTTTGGATCAAAACTCGTGGTGTGTGAAGTTGCGAACCTTCAGATCAAAACTCATAGTTGTAAGAAGTCGGCAAGCCTTCGGATCAAACCTTGTGATTCACTATTGTTGATTATAGTGGATAAAACGCTGAGCAAGAGTTCTCGGGACTGGACTAGTCCTCTCAGAGGGAAACCAGTATACATCACGGTGTTTGCGTTTGCTCTCTCTTACTCTTACTGCTTTACAATATTGTCTTATATATACACTGTTAGTTGGTAACTATCTTCACTCTGATTAATTTTTAATTGGATAGATTATTTTGCTGCACTATATTCACCTCCCCTCTAGAGTTGCCCTACAGTCCTACAGAAGTGTTTGAGTGTCTGGAATGTTGGTATCAGTGAGAGTGATTATGATGTGGGTAGCTTAGTAGTGAGTGGCATGGGTGAAGGCCAAGTATTTGAGTAAGCACTAGTATTAAGATACTTGGTACCATGATACTAAGTGTCATTCAGTAATAGGTTGAGTAGTGTGGGTATTGAGATACCATAGGTAAGAGTGCATATCAAGGTAAGTGGGTTGAGCACGGTATTGGGTATTATCTTGAGATATTAGGGTAAGTGTTGAACTAGGAATAAAGTAATTGGTTAGGTATCAAGCTATAGACTAAGTTATTGTGTAGAAACTGATATCATAAGGCTATAACTTATATATATGATTCCAGTATCTAATATTAGTAGTGTTATCTAATATTAGCTAGTATTAGTAATAATAGATTAACTAGTATACCTTAGATATTAGCAAGGTAAGAATAATATGGACCTAGAAACCTAGGTATAACCTAATTTGACCAATATGACCTAGTCTTGACCTAGAAAACCATATTTTAGCTTATTTAAGTTTGTTATTATTTCAATACACCAAATAACATGCAATATTGTATATAGGTTTGTGTAACACCAGTTCAGACATAGTTTGACATTCATTGCTCAGGACCACAGGCGAGTACATTCTCTGATAGTTTTTATTATTTGATAATTACTATAATGTAAGTATTTAGAAATATATTACTTGATTCCTGACACATTGGTACATAGACTAGTATACACAGATCTTCAGTCATGGGATGTTATTTATTGTTTCATTGTTCCTCGTATGGTTATTAGACAATATTTAATGTTAGACAATGTTCAAAGTTCAATATTCAATATTTAATGTATTGCAATGCCTTGAGTATTTTGCATCATAACGTGTAATGGTTGGATCCATTGTACTAGTCGAAGAAATGGGAAGTGTGTCACTAACACATTTTATAGGGAATGATATTTAGATAATTTTATAATTAATTAAATATTGTGCATGATAAATAATTATTTATTATATTATTTAATTATTGTTAGATATTAGTTTAATATTTTGGACTTGTGTTAGTAGACCTAACTAGTTTAGATTAGATCCATGGACCAACATTTATTATTAATTAGAATTGAGCCTAATTAGAAGCCTATTCATTAGGAGGATAATTAATTTAATCAAACCATTAGACTAGAACCTTCCCACCTTAATTATTTCTTCATGAGAGGCCCCAAGGGGTATAATAGATATTACTTAGTAGCTTAAGGGAGGGACTAAAGGGGCCAGCCTATATAAAAGAGGGGGAAAAGTTTCTCTCTCCTCTTTTCATTTCAAATCTAGATCTAGAATTTCTCTCAACCAAATTCCTTCATTCCCACATCAATTCTCTACCAAATTTCTTTCCAATTCCTTTCCAAATTATCATTAGAGACTAGTAGATCAAGGATCTGGAATAAGGAAGCAAGGATCTACAAGTTGGAGGCCACTTTTATCAAATTTGGAGGTTACATTAGGAATCCGTCTTCCAATAGGTATAATTAAGTTTTTCCCTTTATTTATGTTCTTAATATGAGTTTTAACCATGAGAAATCACCCCATATGCATAGTCTACACATAGGAATTAGAATTAGGTTCATAGAAGGCCAATTGAGAAAGTTATGGTGCTTTTTGTGTTAATTTTGGGGGAATTCCGAGATTGACACTTGTTGTGTTTGTCAATTGTTCATATAGACCAAATTGACATATGTTTGTTTGTTTGTTTGTGGCTAGTGTGATATCCATAATTGGATATGTTTAGGTCGTATCCCAATAATTTGGTGATACGTGTTGATTTGAAGGTTTTTTCTCCGACACGGGGCTTTGTGCATGTCATATTTTGACACAGACACGTAGATGTATATTTTACTCTTCGTATTGTTCATAAATAGTAATTTAGACTTGCTCGTATCCTTCGGGCTATGTTTGGTTGTATGGTGGACTCGTATCGTAAGCGTATCATAGATCTAGTATGATACGGGTGCGATGTACTCCACGTGTTTGTTGTGTTGTATTTCTAGATTTAATTTACAATGTTCATAGCCATTGGTATGTATATATATATATATATATATATATATATATATATATATATATATATATATATATATATATATATATATATTTGTAGTGTACACACACACACACACACACACACATATATATATATATATATATATAGCTATATTGATGTGTATGTTATATATATATGTATATATGTATGTATAGTTATGTATATATAGCTATGTGATTGTGTGTTTATATATATGTATTGATATCTATGTATCTATAGCATATGGTTATATATGTGTATGAATAAGTTTATAGATATAGATATCTTCGTAGATGTGTATATCTATATGTGTGTAGTTATGTGTACTCATAGTTGTATCTATATGTGTTTATATTATGAAGGGTGAGAGTTACATATATATATATATATATATATATATATTGTCACACCCCAGTCCCAAAATACATAGGACTAGGACATGTAAGCATGCCAACCGCATGGATATGGCAACTCCAATATATGGAAACCATAACCCATACGTATGCTGTAATATGAATATCTAATCCACAAGTGGTATAAAATGTATCACAAGTCATAGGGTACAATCTAATCTCATCCACAGAAAACCAATATAAACAAATAACCACATCTATATAACTAGATCTCAATAAGGAGTATCTAAAGAGGATAGTTGGATGGAAACAAATCCACTACCAACTCGAATGGAAAAGCACAACACAATAAACATAATATAAGAATACCAGCTAACGAACACGGCTCGAAGAGAAGACATCCTCGAAATGTATGTAACCATCCGAATCTGCGCTCCTGCAGATACTCAAGAACAAATACACCTGAAAAGGGACCAGGTCCTCAGAGGGACGTAACAAGATACATAGAAGCAAGCTAATTTAAATACAGTAAACATGCATAATGTTTGAAAATATATAAGTACGTTGTACAAGACAATCTATATGAATGCAAATGAGGACAAATTTTCGACGTATGGGCAAGGGTAGGCTACTCGATCTAAGCCTCATAACTCACACACACGTCAGGGGACATCATCAGCCGACATACCGCGGGGGTAGCGACCATCGAACATGACCACCATAGTGCGTGCTAGTGACTACGGATTTACCAGAGTGGTTAAAGCCCATACGCCTACTGATTGTGTGTGTGTCAATATATCTAGTATACTAAGTGTCAAGTGTGTGTCAACATATCTAGTATATAGTAAAGACTGAAAGAAACTACACATGCAATAAATAAACAAAAATGTAATAAATATACAGAAATATACTTAAGCATGCAAAATACTGTAAGCAATTTGGCAAGGTATCTTACCTAGCAAGAAAGCTGCAAAATATAATGTCCCGATGTCCACACCAAAAGTCAGAAGCTACAGCCTCAGAATGAATATCTCTGGATGCTAAAATAAATATCACCAACGATCCCAGAATAAGCAAAATAGCTAGAAAGCACTTCCCTTTCGTCCAATTTGAACACAGGGGCAAAGCGATAATTTTGGGTAAAAATGGGATCTACGTGTGGCCTATTTTGCACCAAAAAGTGTGCCAAGGGTTACAGTCTCTAAATGGGACAAATTATAGGTCAAACAACTCTAGATGTCAATACGAACCCAACGGTATGTCCAAATGTGGATTTCGATGAGCCGAACATAATTTTGCCCAAAAAGTCAACCGTGGGGCCCGCCAATTGGCGACTTGGTCAACTGTCTCAGAATTGCGTAAAATTGGGTCACAGGACCAGCGCGTTACCATGAGTCCAGTGGCATAAGTTTCGTCACAATCTGATGAGTGTGCACAAAATGCGCACGACTTTCACAAAAGTTGTGACATGGGGTGTATCCGCGGATACGGGCTGATTCCGGCGCGCACACGCGTCCGAATCAGTTTCCGCGAACTCTTACGTGTCCGATTACGCTGCATGCACCATTTGGTATACTTGGTATACGGCGGAGAGGTCCCATTTGGCGGGGCGCGCTACGTTTTACAACTTTTAAAAATCTGAAAAAGTGTGTTCGCGGGATTTTCCAACGAATTTAATTCCGTCTACAACTGTTAATAATCTAGGATTATTTAACAAAAATTAAAATAGGTCAAGTAATGTACGTATACCAAAAAGAATCATCGAATTCGGATCTCTGTGGTGGGAGATACGAACTCCGAAACATGGGTGATCACCGTAGTTTTCTGCGATCCCAGAATTTGGTCTATTTCTGCCAACTTTGGTGCTATTTTTGCCTATGGTTTCGCGTTGCTCGAGGTCTACTATCATACAGATAGGGAAGAGGGTTAAGGGGTGAACATACAGGTGAAGACGAAGTGGCGTTTGGTTGAGCGAGGCGACAGAAAACAACTCTGGAACACAGTTACCTCGCTGCAAAAATCTGCAGTGCGCGGGGTCGCGGTCGTCGGGATTGGTTTGGACGGCCTGGCGGGGTTCTCCGGCTACGGTGATGGCGCTCTCTAGGTCTAGATGGAAAGAGGAAGGGTCTGGATGATTTAGGGTTAGGGTTTTATTAAAATAATGATATATATATATATATATATATATATATATATATATATATAGGAATAAGAGAGAGAAGGGGGGTTTAGTCGCGGGTCTGTGGGTTTTCTAACAAAGGTGGCATTTGTTGCTAATTTGTTATTTGCTAAGATGCAAAGGTAGATGGCTCACAAGCAAGGGTGGCTCACATTTGCATGGGCGGCTGTGTAGTTTGCAGATTGCTAAGGGGTGGTTGGCTTAGTAGGTTAGAAATTGTTAGTTTGTAGTTATTAATAGTTTTATTTTATTTATTTTTTTCTTTTCTTTTATTTTCTTTTCTTTTTATATCTTTCCTTTAAAATATATATATATATATATATATATATATATATATATATATATATATATATATATATTTATATATATACTTTAGGAAAAATCTAGAATTATATTAATGTACACCATTAAGCTAGCAACTGCTCAAGGGGTCTCCGACATGAAATTAATTCGGAAAAATTCATAATTGCTCCATAAATTCCCTAAATGCACATATATATATAAATACATAGAAAAATTCTAAAAATATATATTTGTGCACACCGTTAAGCTAACAACTGTCCAAAGGGTCTCCTAAATAAAATAAATTCGGAAAAATTCCTGATGGTCCCATAACTTCTCTAAGTGCACCAACACCTAAAATAAAAATTAATAAAAATCTATTTCTTCTAATTAGCCAATAATTACTACAATTAAATTAATAATTAATAATTAAAAAGGGTATATATGATTTCTAGGAATAGAGGTTTTACATTCTACCCAACTTATAAAAATTTTTTTCTCGAAATTAAAATTAAGCCATGGTAGAAGTCAAGGATGGTATAAGATTTGCATTGTTTAAAATGCAAGGCTAGGTTTAGAGGAGTGAGCGATGTTGCGCGTTGCACATTCCAAAAATCATGAAAAAAATCCACATGAGCGAAAAATAGGTTTCTTCATGTGTCATGTCCAATGGTGTGGACACATAAATGCTCTTTTGCATGAAAGCGACCAACAATTAGAAAATTGTACAAAGATGAAAATTAGATGATGGGCACGTCTAGAATAAGGGTATGGAATTTGTAGGAAGGTAGGGGCTAATGTAGTACTCCAATTATCGGAGCACGATAAGGTGCGCTAAGTGATATAATTATTGCAAAATTAAATAAAATATCGTGTTCTATCTCTAACTGGATTCAATCTAGCCTTAGTCTCACTATCTAAGCCAAGTAGGTCCAATTTTGGGTGAGGGTTTTACAATCTATCCAACTTATAATTTATCCATCTATCACCTAAGGCTATACATCTAGAAAAACTATTCCTCAATTATTTAATCATGTTATTCAATCCTCAAAGTTTTAACTCCAAACATATCACCTATGATATGCCTTTAATCAATTATAAAAGAGAGTCACTAAGTCATGTGATTAGCCTTATGGGGTATATTTAGTACTATCAGTGTGTCAACTTATATCAAGCACGAGGTTTCGTCTTTCCGAAATAAGGGAAGACGGAGAGCAATAATAAAGAATTCAAGGTAAAGGTAATAGAATACAAGTACGAGGTTCAAAGAGATTAAAGAATTCGAAAAGAGAGTTGTCAGGACAGTTGTGGATTGAAATCCTATTTTTGATAATTTTCTATTTACATGCTCGTATCAGTACAGTTATGTAACCGATACGATGTGTCAGACATGTCTAGGGGCAAGTATATCCGTCTACTACCATATATCTCAATCCACGTATAGTAGTCATGCGAAGAGAGAACCAAGCGCACTAAGGTTAGCTAGACCTTAATACACCGATTCTGATTAGGCAATTGTATCATTGTGTGCACCCAATAATACATATGCCATGAGCAAGCTCGATAAAAGAATAAGCTTGCAAAAACTAGGCTATAATAGCAGCATAAGTCAAGATAGTACAGCAAACATAAATACGCTGGATTACGATAAAAGAAGGTACATAATAATTCAAGTTCACAAAAGATAAGACTCCATAATCTCTACAGTTGTCATACTAATTCCTTGTCTAAGTCGATAGTCGACAAAGTAGGGGTATAGCTTCTAAGTTCTACAGTCTGAAAAAAATACTGTTGTCCTAAGCTAGCATACAGTTAATGTCATTCAGCTATACTTCAATAATAGGACAAAAGACTATGTGATACTAGATTGTGAGGTATACTACCCAACTTATAACAATAAACTAGTACTGTAATTGTCTTAAGGATACTGTAGAAACTCCTATTAAGGTCTACGAGAAGGGGTCTTGGTACTTATTAGGGTATCCTCTATACTAGGGTCAAACATTATGGTAAAACTTCTAACTAACTCTAGTAGTGTCTATACTACTCTCAAGTCTTCATAATACATCAAGGGGTAATGGTAAACCAGTTTATAGATAAGGAATTCTACGGTTCACTAGTTATTCTAAACTTGGTGGTATGTCTATATTCTCGTTGTATTCTTAATAGGTGAGATACCATAATTATTATCCTAATAACAGGGGTTCCAATATTCTAGCAGAAGGCTATACTCAAAGAACTATTAAGGAAGTACAGGAATCAAGCAGGATGTAATTATTTAGATAGAATGGATTGGAAGAAGAGCGAATCATAGTCAATTGTGGATGAGATCCTATACTCTATTCGTAGGTGCAGGCTTGTTCGATACAATAACGTAACCGAGACAATATGCTCTCGACCTGCATGGGCCACCACAAAAACATGTCATGTCCTAGTCCCAAAATACATAGGACTAGGACACGTAAGCATTCCAGCCGCATGGATATGGCAACTCCAATATATGGAAACCATAACCCATACGTACGCTGTAATATGAATATCCAATCCACAAGTGGTATAAAATGTATCACAAGTCACAGGGTACAATCTAATCTCATCCACAGAAAACCAATATAAATAAATAACCATATCTATATAACTAGATCTCAATAAGGAGTATCTAAAGAGGATAGTTGGATGGAAACAAATCCACTACCAACTCGAATGGAAAAGCATAACACAATAAACACAATATAAGAATACCAGCTAACGACCACGGCTCGAAGAGAAGACATCCTCGAAATATATGTAACCATCCGAATCTGCGCTCCTGCAGATACTCAAGAACAGATACACCTGGAAAGGGACCAGGTCCTCAGAGGGACGTAACAAGATACATAGAAGCAAGCCAATTTGAATACAGTAAACATGCATAATGTTTGAAAATATATAAGTACGCTGTACAAGACAATCTATATGAATGCAAATGAGGACAACTTTTTGACGTATGGGCAAGGGTAGGCTACTCGATCTAAGCCTCACAACTCACATACACGTCAGGGGACATCATCAGCCGACATACCGCGGGGGTAGCGACCCTCATGACTTCATCAATCGATATACCGTGGGGGTAGAGACCATCGGACACGACCACCATAGTGCATGCTAGTGACTACGGTGTTACTAGAGTGGTTAAAGCCCATACGTCTACTGATTGTCCTCTATGATACTAAGTGTCAAGTGTGTGTCAACATATCTAGTATATAGTAATGACTGAAAAAAACTACACATGCAATAAATAAACAAAAATGTAATAAATATACAGAAATATACTTAAGCATGCAAAATACTGTAAGCAATTTAGCAAGGTATCTTGCCTGGCAAGAAAGCTACAAAATGTAATGTCCCGATGTCCACACCAAAAGTCAGAAGCTACGGCCTCAGAATGAATATCTCCGGATGCTGAAATAAATATCACCAACGTTCCCAGAATAAGCAAAATAGCTAGAAAGCACTTTCCTTTCGTCCAATTTGGACAAGGGGCAAAACAGAAATTTTGGGTAAAAGTGGGATCCATGTGTTGCCCACTTTGCACCGAAAAGCGTGCCAAAGGTAACAGTCTCTAAATAGGACAAATTATTAGTCAAACAACTCTAGATGTCAATACGAACCCAACGGTATATCCAAATGTGGATTCCGATGAGCCGAACACAATTTTGCCCAAAAAGTCAATCGTGGGACCCGCCAATTGACGACTTGGTCAACTGTCTCAGAATTGCATAAAAATTGGGTCACAGGACCAGTGTGTTACCACGAGTCCAGTGGCATAAGTTTTGTCATAATCTGACGAGCGTGCACAAAATGCGCGCAACTTTCACAAAAACTGCGACACGGGGTGTGTCCGCGGATACGGGCTGATTTCGGCGTTCACAAGCGTCCGAATCAGTTTTTGCGAACTCTCATGTGTCCGATTACGCTGCATGCACCATTTGGTATACTTGGTACACGGCGGAGCGGTCCCGTTTGGTGGGGCGCGCTCCGTTTTATAACTTTTGGAAATCTGGAAAAGTGTGTTCGCGGGATTTTCCAACGAATTTAATTCCGTCTACAGCAGTTAATAATCTAGGGTTATCTAACAAAAATTAAACTAGGTCAAGTGATCTACGTATACCAAAAAAGAATCATCGAATTCGGATCTCTGTGGTGGGAGATACGAACTCCGAAACATGGGTGATCACTGTAGTTTTCTACGATCCCAGAATTTGGTCTATTTCTGCCAACTTTGACACTGTTTTCGCCTATGGTTTTGCATTGCTTGAGGTCTACTATCACACAGATATGGAAGAGGGTTAAGGGGTGAGCTTACCTGTAAAGACGGGGTGGCGTTTGGTTGAGCGAGGCGACGGAAAACAACTCCGGAACACAGGTACCTCGCTGCAAAAATCTGCAGTGCGCGGGGTCGCGGTCGTCGGGATTGGTTTGGACGGCCTGGCGGGGTTCTCCGGCTGCGGTGACGGTGCTCTCTAGGTCTAGATGGGAAGAGGAAGGGTTTGATGATTTAGGGTTAGGATTTTATTGAAATAATGATATATATATATATCATTATTTAGGAATAAGAGAGAGAATGGCGGTTTAGTCGCGGGTCTGTGGGTTTTCTAACAAAGGTGGCGTTTGTTGCTAATTTGCTATTTGCTAATATGCAAAGGTGGATGGCTCACAAGCAAGGGTGGCTCACATTTTCATGGGTGGCTGTGTAGTTTGCAGATTACTAAGGGGCGGTTGGCTTAGTAGGTTAGAAATGGTTAGTTTGTAGTTATTAATAGTTTTATTTTATTTATTCTTTTCTTTTCTTTTCTTTTCTTTTCTTTTTATATATTTCCTTTAAAATATATATATATGTATATATATATATATATATATATATATATATATATATATAAATATACTTTAGGAAAAATCTATAATTATATTAATGCACACCATTAAGCTAGCAACTGCTCAAGGGGTCTCCTACATGAAATAAATTCGGAAAAATTCATAATTGCTCCATAAATCCCCTAAATACACATATATATAAATACATAAAAAAATTCTAAAAAATATATTTGTACATACCGTTAAGCTAACAACTGTCCAAAGGGTCTCCTACATAAAATAAATTTAGAAAATTTCTGATGGTCCCATAAATCTTCTAAGTGCACCAACACCTAAAATAAAAATTAATAAAAATTTATTTCTCCTAATTAGCCAATAATTACTATAATTAAATTAATAATTAATAATTAAAAAGGGTATATACGATTTCTAAGAATAGGGGTTATATATATATATATATATATATATATATATATATATATATATATGTTGATGTACATATAAGAGTAGTTATGGGTTTGTGTGTGTAGTGTGTTGATGAGGAGGGGTCGGGCACCTGCAGTGTATCAGTGCAGTCATCAGCATTAGCATTCAGCATCCTCTTAGCCATTAGTTGCAGCAGCAATAGCTCAGCAGTGCAGTCTTCAGCATAGCAGCAACAACATGTGCATTGAGGCAGCAGCAGGAGCCGCTACAGCAGCGTGCAGTTTGCGCTGCAGCTCAGCGAGGCAGCAGCAGCGTGCAATTGCATTACACAAGCAGCACCAGCATTGCCAGGTAGCAGCAGCAGCAGCCTTTGCAAGGTAGCTCGAGCAACAACAGAGCTAGTGTATCAGCAAAGGGGGAGGGCAGCTAGTTAGTTGATAGTAGTTTGGTAAGTTAGTTCTCTAATTATTCTAGTTAAATAGTTAGTATCTAGTTAGTTATATATTTATACATATATATAATTATGTATTTCTAGTTATCTATATATGTATTAATAGTTGGAGTTTATTTGGATAGTTAGTTAATATATACTAGTAGTTAGTGATTGGTTAGTAGGTGATATTGTATTAGATAAATTCATATTAGCATATGATTTAACATTGAATAATTAATATACATTAGGAATTGACACTACCTTGAGATACCAAGGTAAATATCAAGATATTGGTTGATACTCAAGGTATTGGATTTGAGTATCAAGACGGGTGTTTGGTAGTGCGATACCGAGTTGGTTCAAAGCCAAGATATCCACTAAGCACTAGATTTGTTAGAATATTATATTATTAATAATTATATACGCATATATGATTATTTTATATCTACTTGATTGCGTATCCTGAGATACAGTATCTTAGTGTGTTCTTAGTATCTTAGTTAGCTTGTATGGCCTAGATTCTTAGTATATGAACCCAATATCATAGAGATAGACTCATACAACCTAGAAATAGATAGTTTGACCAAGTTTGACTAGTTTAACTTAGAGTTGATCTAGTTTGACCACTTTGACTTAGAAATAGCTTTTTGACCTAGATGTTGACTAGTTTAACTTATTTTTATTCTTAAACCTTGTATTGATATTATATTCCCTATCTAGGTCTTCGAGGTACCGTACCAGACATCTGTGATACTGTGCACCAGGTTTCAGGTGAGTATATTCTCGGATAGTTTCTCATGTATGATATCCTCTATGTTCATTGTATCTAGTGTAGATATCCTTAATTTCTTGATACAATGGTTACACGGATTGGTATATACGAATCTCGTCATAAGATATTATTCCTTGGTATATATGGTGTATCTTATGCAAGCCTTATTTTATTGTTCTTCTTGTGCATGTACAAACATTGATTCTCGGGGAGACTTGCTACCTTCCTAGGGAATCCCGTGCCATAGTGTACCATAGTTTGATCCACTATACCAGTCAGGATTTGGGAATATATAGTATAGATATGTGATCATACCATACTTGTATCAAGTCTTGTTCATTGAATAGTGTTAATCATACACCGCACATATGATTAGCCAGGCCATAAATCTTGTATCAAGTTCCCAAGCCGATCATATGTTAAAGCTGGTACTCACTCACTTAGTCATTAGTATTCTTGTTCATTGCCATATAGTTCATTCTTGTATTTATTTCCAGTATTTTTTTATTGTATATCTCTTGTATCTATTATTGTATCTTGTATATTCACATCTATTTACTGTTACATAGTTTATATCATTGATTAGAACTGCTATTAGTAATGTACTCTGCTCCTTTCCTGACTGGATATATTTTTTCCAAATAATACTGATGAGTAGTACCCTACTCATTACGGGCCTCAGGATATTGTGGGCTTAGAGTCAGAGACCCTGGCTCAGGAGGGACTCATCCCGACTGAGACAGATGACCCGGGACTTGTAGCTTCTTAGTTATTCTCTTGTACTGGATTTGTCTCCAGCTTATCTTTTAGTATTTTCTTTGACTCATTGATGTTATTATTTTGACTCATGAGTTATATTTTGACTATTCTATTCCCTTATCATATTCGTGCTATTCTCTACCTTAGATCTGTGATTGAGTATATTGATATTGTTGGTGGCTCATTATATTGTTACATAGATTACCCAAATAGCGTTCTACCGCCGATTCTACGGCATATGCTGGGTGTTATTCCTGACTTGCATTCCTACACCGGGTACGGGTCGTGACACATTTTTAGTGGTGGCCCATGCAGGTCTTCGATGTTACAATTAGTGTGATTCATAGTGGTGCTATAAATTGAGTGCTATTACAAGCCTGTTTTAGGTTAGAGGATATAGGCTATAGGCTGAGAATACTCAATCACATCTAGGAAGAACTCTTTTGGTTTATTTCAACTGTCTTCCTTGATATTGGTGTTTGATATTTAACTTTCCTTTCTTGAGTGTCTTAAATTATGTGCCATATTGATTCTTTCTTTCGCTTTGTCTCAGGATGCCGCCTAAGACTAGATCACAGTAGGGGAGAGCAGCTTCTGAGAGGTTTGTGACTTCCCAAGGGCCTGCACTAGTCACTTCTTTGGTGATTGGAGTGTTAGCTGCTTTCGGAGGTCCATCTCCTACTCAGAGGACTGTTCTGGCTGTATCTAAGGGACTTCCACCTCCACCTTCCGTGCCAGCAGATGTGACACAGATGTTCACACTATTTTGTGAGATATTGGAGGCATAGAGGGCTCAGTCTGAGGTACACCAGAGACAAACCGACGTCTTACGGTAGGGCATCGAGAGTGCTCATCAGCTTGCTCATGTCGTAGTAGAGAGAGAAGTTCCGGTCCAGCAGCAGGTTGCTCCTCAGGTTGCTCAGCTTCGGCTAGGCAACATTCAGGACATCAAGAAGCTGGAGCCTAGGGTCTTCAAGGGGACAGAGGGCATCGTCTACGCTTATGATTGGCTCAAGGACAATGAGCATCTCATGAGGGTGTCCCATCTTTTTGAGGATCTGAAGGTTGAGGATGCAGGACTTTAGTTATTCGACATCGCCCGTACTTGGTTCAGGAATGAGCCAATTTGTCTTGACGTAGGACGGTCTTGGGAGATGTTCAAGGATCTCTTCATGAAGATGTTCTTTGCTCGGGCAGACAGGTTAGACTTGGGGAGGCAGTTTGAGAGCCTCATTCAGGAAAGCATATCTGTGGAGGAATATGCTACAGAGTTCGGCAGGTTGAGCCGATTTATGGAGTATTTGGTAAGAGAGCCGGAGGTTCGAGCTATTCATTTTTGCGAGGGTCTAAACTAGGAAGTGAAGATCCTCATTCCGTCTTTTTATGAGACTTACTCCGAGATACTTATGGAGGCACGCGAGATTAAGCGGGAGTTAGGTTTGAAGCCTAAGAGAGATCGCAATTCTTTTTTAGAGGCCAATAGCAGTACAGTATCTGCCAAACGTCATCATTTTTAGTCCAGGCCTTTTTAGCAGTCGCAGCAGCACCAGACTCCAGCTAGGGCACCATTTTACCAGGCAGCGCAGCAGCAGAGACAGTTACAGCAAGCTCCTTGCTACTACTATAAGAAGCCTGACCGCATATGGGAAGTTTACAGGAGGAGGCTGGGAGTTTGTTTGTATTGTTGTACCGAAGGGCATCAGATGAGAGAGTGTCCTTCCAATCCTCGTCGTGTAGTTCAAGGAGCAGCTCCAGCTCCGAGGACACATATGAGACCACCTATAGTACAGCCGAGGGGACCACCGCTTTCGATCCATCAGCAGCGTTATGCTCAACACCAACATTAGGGAGGCGCACGTCAGGGACGAGCGTTCGCTATGACAGTCGATGAGGTCTAGCCTACCGGAGATATCATCGCAGGTTCTGTTCTTCTTGATTCTATTTTATCTTTAGCTTTATTTGATAGTGGTGCTTTCCATAGTTTTGTATATGTTTATTTTGCTCTAAAGCATGGTTTGGTAGCTGAGTCTTTGCTTAGGACTTGCAAGATCATGACCGGGGGAGGCATTATCGTGGTTAATGATATTTATAAGGATCAGAGAGTTACTCTGGGAGGCCGGGAGTGTCACTACCATATTTTAGGAAAAAGGGTATTTTAGTAATTTCCTATTTAAATAAATATTGTGCATGGTAAATAATTTTTATTATATTATTTAATTATTATTGGATGTTATTTAATTATTTTGGACTTATTTTAGTGGACCCAACTAGTGTAGTTTGGACCCATGGACCAACATAAATTAAATAGTTAGATTTGGCCCATTTAGAAAGCCCATAGTTAAGGAGATGGATCTAATTAATTAAGTGATTAGACTAGAAGCTTCCTTCCTTAATTATTTCTTTATGAGAGGCCCCAAGGGGTACATTGGACATTTTACAATTTCTTGGGAGAGGGGCAAGGCCGGCCTATTAAAAGAGGGGGGAAATTTCTCTCTCCTCTCATTCTCATTCCAAATCTAGATCTAGAATTTCCCACTCCCAAATTCCCTCCATTCCCATTCCAATTCCCTCCAAATTCTTCCTAATTCACCATTAGAGAAGGAGAAAGCAAGGATCTAGAAGAAGAAAGCAAGGATCTACAAAGAGGAGCAAGGATCTACAATTTGGAAGCAAGTTCTTCTCAATTGGAGGTTTTATTGGGAATCCATCTCCCAATAGGTATAATTCAGATTTTCCCATTTAAATAGCTTCTAAATCTGAGATTTAATCATGTAAAATCAACCTATATGTATGTACTACCCATAGGACTTTGTTTTGTGTTCATAGGAGACCCATGGAGAAAGTTATGGTACTTTTTGTGTTAATTTTGTTGGAATTCCGAATTTACATTTTGTTGTGTGTATCAATTGATCCTATAGATCAATTGGACATGAGCTTATGTGTTTGGGGCTAGTGTCGTATCCATAATTTGGTACATGTGGTTCATATCTCAACTATTTGGTGATACGTGTCATTTTGGAAGTTTTTCCTCCGACACGGGACTTTGAACATGTCGTATTTTGACACGGACACATAGATCTACTTTTGACACTTTGATTTATTCATAAATATTATTTGTGATTTGTTTGTATCCTTCGGGGTGCAATTGGTTGTGTGTTGGACTCGTGTCACATGCGTATCCTAGATCTAGTGGGATACGGTGTGATACTCTCCAATTGTGTGGATTTTTGAATAGATCTAATTATGTATGGTTTAAATTCTTTAATTATAATTAGTAAAAATATATAGATATTATATATTTATTTTGTGTATTTATTATAGTAATTATTGTAGCATAGATCTATATATTTTTGTGTGTGCTAATATGATGTACAAATATAATATGTAGCTTTCTTGCATGTAATTATATATGTACTTATGTTAATAGTATAAATTATACATAAATGTTTTATAAAATATATTTATGTGTTTAATTGTGTAATTATATTATTTATAATTATTATGTAATTATTTGTATATTAATGTATATATTTTAGGTGTGCTTCTAGCCATGTAAAATATAAACATTAATATGTGCATGTGTTATAACTATTAGTATTTAATTATAAGTTTATATGTGCATATATATATAAGTATATAATTATTTATTTATATATATGTATTGTGATTATTATTGCATATATATATTTATATATATATATTTTTATATTTTTATTTGTTTTGGTGACAGTGGTTTCTATGACAGTGAAACTGTCATTATTTGGTCTGAACAGCAGCCGCTGTACAGTGGTCAGCATTAATGACAGATCTGTCATTAATGCTGCGGCAGTTTTGAGCGGCAACCTTTCAGCGACATTTTTTTTTGTGACAGTTTGAAACTGTCAACAAACTGTGACAGCAGCGGTTTTGTATATGGAGTTTCTGCGACAAATTTTCAGTGACAGTCAAGACTGTCACTATTAAACTTGTTTTTATTTTATCTTGTTTTGTTCACTATTTTCAGTGACGCTTTGACAGTTTTAAATTATATTTTATATATTATTATTGTATATATATATATATGTGTATATATATGTGTTTTGTATAATATTTGTAATAATATATTATGTTATTTGTATACATATTGGTTTGTATATATATTATTTTAGGGTATATATTATTTGTATTAGTAGTATACTTTGTGTGAGTATGATTTGGGATCTAATTTTTATTCCTAAATTGTTGTATTTTATTTCTATATTATTTATATAGATTTTTTGTGAGGTTGACCTTGGTTTGACTTTAGTTGACTTTAGAGTTGACCATAGTTGACTTTTGACTTAGAATTTATTTATTGACCTAGGAGTTGACTAGTTTGACTTGTTCGCTTTCCAGGACCTTGTTTTAATGTGGTATTCCATATCTAGGTCTTCGAGGCACCGAGTCAGACATCTGTGAGACTGTTCTTTGGATTTCAGCCGAGTACATTCTCTGATAGTTTCTTATTTATGATATCCTCTATGTTCGTTGTATCTAGTGTAGATTTACATGTTTCTCTCGACACTATGGTTACACGGATTGGTATATCCGGATCTCGTCATGAGATGTTATTCCTTGGTATATGGTGTATATGGTGCAAGTATTATTTCATTGGTTATCTTGTACATGTACAGACACCGATTCTCGGGGAGACTAGCTATCTTCTTGGGGAATCTAGTGCCATAGCATACCGTGGTTGGATCTATTATACCAGTTGGGGGTGGGGAGTATTAGTATAGATATGTGATCAAATCCCTATTGAATAAAGTATTGGTAAGCGAATAGTGTTGATCATGCACCGCACGTATGATTAGCCAGGCCGCATTGTATCTTGCCCAAGCCGATCACATGTTAAGCTAGTACTCACACACTTAGTCATTAGTATTATTGTTTCATTGGCATATTGTTCATTATTGTATTTCTTTCCAGTATTTCTTTATTGTCTATATATCTCTTGTATATATTTTGTGCATCTTGTTTATCCACAGCTATTTACTGTTACATAGTTTTTATCATGGATTAGAACTGCTGTTAGAGATGTACTCTGCTCCTTTCCTGACTGGATATATTTTTCCAGATGACACTGAGGAGTACCCTACCTATTATGGACCCCAGGATGTTGTGGGTTTAGATTCGGAGACCCTGGCTCAAGAGGGACTTATCCCAACTGAGACAGTTGACCCTGGAGTGTAGCTTGTAGTATAATAGTATTCTTTTGTACTGGATTTGTCTCCAGCTTATTTTTGTTACTCTTCAGACTCATTGATGTATTATTTTAAACTCATGAGTTGATGACTATTCTATTCTTATCTGATCCGTGTTCATTCTATCTTAGTTCTGTGATTGAGTACACTATCTTTTGGTGGTTCATTATATTAGATAGACTTTCTAGACAGCGTTCTACCGCCGATTCTGCGGCATAGGCTGGGCGTTGTTTCTGACTAGTACCCTTACCCCGGGTGCGGGTCGTGACACGTTTTTGGTGGTGGCCCATGCAGGTCTAGCTTCACAAGTATGTGATGTCGTGGTAGTGCGACAACTTAGTTGTACTACTGCGAGCCTGCAATAGGATATAGGATATAGGCTGAGATACTCAATCACATCTAGAAAAATTCTTTTGATTCAACTATTCTCCTTTGATATTGATACTTGATCCCTTAAACTGTCCTTTCCTTGATGTCTTACATATTATGCCATATTGATTCTTTCTTTCGCTTTGTCTCAGGATGCCGCCTAAGACTAGATCACAACAGGGGAGAGCAGCTTCTGAGAGGTCTGCGACATCCCGAGGGCCTGCACCAGTCACTTCTCCGGTGATTGGAGTGTCAGCTGCTTTCGGAGGTCCACCACCTACTCAGAGGACTGTGCCAGCTGTATCTGAGGGGCTTCCACCTCCACCTCCTGTGCCAGCAGAGGCGTCACAGATGTTTACACTGTTTCGTGAGATGCTCGAGGCACAGAGGGCTCAGTCAGAGGCACATCAGAGGCAGACCGACGTTCTACGGCAGGGCATCGAGAGTGCTCATCAGCTTGCTCGTGCTGTAGTTGAGAGAGGAGTTCCGATCCAGCAGCAGGTTGTTCCTCAAGTTGCTCAGCTTCGGCCAGGCAACATTCAGGACTTCAAGAAACTGGAGCCTAGGGTTTTCAAAGGGACGGAGGGCATCGTCTATGCTGATGATTGGCTCGAGGACATTGAGCGTCTTATGAGGGTGTCCCGTCTTTCTGAAGATCTGAAGGTTGAGGCGGTAGGACTTCAACTGTTCGACGTTGCTCGCACTTGGTTCAGGAATGAGCCGGTTCTAGTTGACGCAGGACAATCTTGGGAGGTATTCAAGGACCTTTTCAAGAAGAAGTTTTTCGCTCGGATAGACAGGCTTGACTTGGGGAGACAATTTAAGAGTCTCATTCAGGGAAGCATGTCTGTGGAGGAATACGCTGCGGAGTTCGGTAGGTTGAGCCGATTTGCAGAGTACTTGGTGAGGGAGCCGGAGGTTCGAGCTATTCGTTTCCGAGAGGGTCTAAACTGGGAGGTGAAGATTCTCATTTCGTCTTTTTATGAGACATACTCGGAGATACTTACGGAGGCACGCAAGGTTGAGCGGGATCTGGGTTTGAAGACCAAGAGAGACCGTAATTCTTTTCTGGGGGCCAACGGCAGTGCAGTATCTGCCAAACGTCCTCATTTCCAGTCCAGACCTTTCCAGCAGCCACAGCAGAACCAGATTCCAGCTAGAGCGCCTTTTCACCAGGCACCTCAGCAGCAGAGGCAGTTACAGCAGGCCCCATGCAACTTCTGCAAGAAGCCCGGCCACATCTGGGAAGTTTGCAGGAGGAGGCTAGAAGTTTGTTTGTATTGTGGTACTGAAGGGCATCAATCGAGGGAGTGTCCTCGTCGTACAGTTCAAGGAGCAGCTCCAGCTCCGAGGACACAGACGAGACCACCTGCAGCACAGCCGAGGGGACCGCTTCTGACACAGCAGCAGCGTTTTGTCCAGTATCAACAGCAGGGAGGTGCTCGGCAGGGACGAGCGTTTGCTATGACCGTCGAAGAGGAGGAACCCACAGGAGATGTCATCGCAGGTTCTATTCTTCTTGATTCTATTCCAGCCTTAGCTTTGTTTGATAGTGGTGCTTCCCATAGTTTTGTATTTGTTTCTTTTGCTCTAAAGCATGGTTTGGTAGCTGAGTCTTTGCTTAGGACTTGCAAGATCATGACCGGGGGAGGCATTATCCTGGTTAATGATATTTGCAAGGATAGGAGAGTTACTCTGGGAGGCCGAGAGTTTAGTGTGTGTCTACTTGTAATGCCACTTCCAAGCTATGATATTGTACTTGGGATGGATTGGTTGAGTAGGCACCGTGCTAGCATAGACTGTAGAGGAGGTAGAGTTTTGTTTGGTCCGCCAGGAGAGCCAGAGTTCGAGTTTACTAGAGGAGCTGCAGAGCAGGACGAAGGCATTATTTGTGGAGCTATGGTAGAAGACAAGGAGTTGCCACATCCGTTGATAGCAGAATTCTTGGATGTGTTTCCTGAGGAATTGCCAGGATTGTCACCAGATCGAGATGTTGAATTTTCTATAGACTTGGTGCCAGGTGCAGAACCAATTTCGTAACATGTCTATAGAGTAAACAACAGCGGGCTGGTCGAGTTGAAGAAGCAGGTGGACGAATTATAGGATAAGGGGTTTATCAGATCGAGTTCTTCACCATGGGGAGCTCCGGTATTGTTTGTACCGAAGAAGGATGGATCGGTGCGCATGTGCATTGATTACAGGGCTTTGAATAATCTCACTATCAAGAATAAGTATCATTTGCCATGGATTGATGATCTGTTTGATCAGTTGAGTGGTGCGAAGGTATTTTCTAAGATAGATTTGAGATCAGGCTACCATCAAGTGAAGGTAAAGTCGGAGGACATACCGAAGACTGCTTTTATAACTCGGTATGGTCAGTACGAGTTTATGGTGATGCCGTTTGGTTTGACTAATGCACCGGCGGTATTTATGAACTTGATGAACAAGGTGTTCCACCAGTACCTTGACAAGTTCATGGTGGTGTTCATCGACGACATACTCATATACTCGAGGACACCGGAGGAGCATGAGGAGCATTTGAGGATTGTGTTGGATGTGCTGAGGAAGGAGAAGCTGTATGGGAAGTTGTCCAAATGTGAGTTTTTCTTGGACAAAGTAGAATTCTTGGGGCATGTTGTGACTGGTGATGGTATTTCAGTAGATCCGAAGAAGATTTCAGCAGTAGAATCTTGGAAGACTCCGAGTTCAGTAGCAGAGATCAGGAGTTTTTGGGGATTGGCAGGCTATTACAGAAAGTTTGTGCAAGATTTTTCGAGGATTGCCGAGCCGATGACCAGACTCACAAGGAAGGATGTGGAGTTTGTTTGGACGGAGGATTGTCAGGTTGCTTTTGAGGAGTTAAAGAAGAGGTTGACGTCTGCTCCTATTTTGACGTTGCCATCAGGGTCCGGAGGTTTCACTATTTATAGTGATGTATCGGGGAAGGGTTTAGGTTGTGTTCTTCAGCAGCATGGGAAAGTGATTGCCTATGCATCCAGGCAATTGCGTCCTCATGAAAAGAACTATCCTACCCATGCTTTGGAGTTGGCAGCTGTCATATTCGCCCTGAAGTTGTGGAAACATTATTTGTACGGAGAGCGTGTGGAGATCTTCACAGACCACAAAAGCTTGAAGTACGTTTTCACGCAGAAGGAGTTGAACATGAGGCAGCGTCGGTGGTTGGAATTGATAAAGGATTTTGATATCTCTTTGCAATATCATCCTGGGAAAGCCAATGTAGTTGCCGATGCTTTGAGCAGGTATCCGGTAGCTATGTTCCTGACGCAGGATCGATATCTGTTGGAGGACTTGGAGAGCTTGGGCATTGAGGTGATTGTTCCTGGGTATGCTATGCAGATGTGGGAATTGCAGATACACTCAGATTTGATGGACAGGATCAAGGCAGCACAGTATGATGATGTATCTTTGAGGAGTATCAGAGCTCAGGTGAGAGCAGGATTGGAGGATGATTTCACTATTGCAGAGGATGGATCCTTGAGGCATGGAGTTAGATTGTGTGTGCCTAGTGGGGAGTTGCGCAAGGAGGTGTTGCAGGAAGCGCATCGCTCTCAGTATTCCATACATCCAGGTGCTAACAAGATGTATCGGGATATGCGAGAGAGTGTGTAGTGGTATGGCATGAAGAGGGAAGTGGCACAGTTTGTATCCAGATGCTTAGTGTGCCAGCAGGTGAAAGCCGAGAGGCAGAGGCCAGGAGGGTTACTTCAGCCATTACCCATTCCAGAGTGGAAGTGGAAACACATTACTATGGATTTTGTGTCCGGATTTCCACGATCTCCAGGAGGGAAAGACACGATTTGGGTCATTGTTGATAGATTGACCAAGTCGGCCCACTTTTTGCCTTTCAAAGTGGGTTTGTCTACGGAGAAGCTGACAGAGATGTATGTGGGGCAGATCGTTAGGATACACGGAGTTCCCGTCAGCATAGTCTCAGATCGAGATAGTCGTTTCACTTCTCATTTCTGGAGGAGTTTGCAGGAGAGTTTGGGCACTCAGCTCAAGTTCAGTACTGCATATCATCCCCAGACAGATGGGCAGTCAGAGAGGACTATCCAGACTCTCGAGGATATATTGCGCACTTGTGTACTAGATTTCGGGGGTTCTTGGAAGGACCATCTCCATTTGGTAGAGTTTGCTTACAACAACAGTTACCAGGCCAGTATAAAGATGTCACCTTTTGAAGCTCTATATGGTCGGAGGTGTCGTACTCCTTTGTCTTGGGACGATGTTGGAGAGAGAATTTTGTTTGGGCCAGAGATGGTTGTGGATGCAGCGGAGAAGGTTCATTTGATCAGAGACAGACTTCGAGTGGCGCAGGACAGACAGCGGCATTGGGCCGATAGCCATCGGAGACCTTTGGAGTTTAAGGTATAGTTTAGATTTTGTTTGTGCTTGTTCTTGTTTGTTATAGATTAAGTTCTTAAGATGGTGTTTTGTTCTAGGTGGGTGGTTTGGTGTTTCTGAGGATTTCTCCGACACGAGGCACGATTCGCTTCGGTGGAGGCGAAAAGCTTAGTCCGCGATTCGTCGGACCTTTCACTATTCTAGAGAGGGTCGGTGCAGTTGCTTATAGACTAGACTTGCCACCTGCATTGGAGGGAGTGCACAACGTGTTTCATGTGTCGCAGTTGAGATGATACGTGGCAGATCCTAGTCATGTATTGGATCACTCGGAGATAGAGGTGGGCCCTACTCTTAGCTATCCAGAGCAGCCAGTTGAGATTCTGGATCGGAGAGAGAAGGTGCTGAGGAACCAGACTATTCCTTTGGTGCGCGTCGCATGGAGGCATCACTCTCCGGGGGAGTCTACCTGGGAGAGAGAGGATGACATGCGAGAGCATTATCCATATTTGTTTGTACCTTGAGGTATGTTATTTCTAGTTATGTTCTGTTCATTGTTATGTTCTGTTCATTAGTTAGTTGTGATTCTTTAGTTCTGTTCTGTGTTTTTCTGGGGGTAGTTTTCGTCTTTGAATTTTGAGGACGAAATTATTTTAAGGAGGGTAGACTTGTCACTACCACATTTTAGGAAAAAGGGTATTTAGTAATTTTCTATTTAAATAAATATTGTGCATGGTAAATAATTTTTGTTGTATTATTTAATTGTTGTTGGATGTTATTTAATTATTTTAGACTTATTTTAGTGGACCCAACTAGTGTAGTTTGGACCCATGGACCAACATGAATTAAATAGTTAGATTTGGCCCATTTAGAAAGCCCATAGTTAAGGAGATGGATTAAATTAATTAAGTGATTAGACTAGAAGCTTCCTTCCTTAATTATTTCTTCATGAGAGGCCCCAAGGGGTACATTGGATATTTTACAATTTCTTGGGAGAGGGGCAAGGCCGGCCTATTAAAAGAGGGGGGGAATTTCTCTCTCCTCTCATTCTCATTCCAAATCTAGATCTAGAATTTCTCACTCCCAAATTCCCTCCATTCTCATTCTAATTCCCTCCAAATTCTTTCCAATTCACCATTAGAGAAGGAGAAAGCAAGGATCTAGAAGAAGGAAGCAAGGATCTACAAAGAGGAGCAAGAATCTATAATTTGGAAGCAAGTTCTTCTCAATTGGAGGTTTCATTGGGAATCCATCTCCCAATAGGTATAATTCAGATTTTTCCATTTAAATAGCTTCTAAATCTGAGATTTAATCATGTAAAATCAACCTATATGTATGTACTACCCATAGGACTTTGTTTTGTGTTCATAGGAGACCCATGGAGAAAGTTATGGTGCATTTTGTGTTAATTTTGTTAGAATTCCGAATTTACATTTTGTTGTGTGTATCAATTGATCCTATAGATCAATTGGACATGAGCTTATGTGTTTGGGGCTAGTGTCATGTCCATAATTTGGTACATGTGGTTCGTATCCCAACTATTTGGTGATACGTGTCATTTTGGGGGTTTTCCCTCCGACACGGGGCTTTGAACATGTCGTATTTTGACACGGACACATAGATCTACTTTTGATAATTTGATTTATTCATAAATATTATTTGTGATTTGTTTGTATCCTTCGGGGTGAAATTGGTTGTGTGTTGGACTCGTGTCACATGCGTATCCTAGATCTAGTGGGATACGGTGTGATACTCTCCAATTGTGTGGATTTTTGAATAGATCTAATTATGTACGGTTTAAATTCTTCAATTATAATTAGTAAATATATATAGATATTATATATTTATTTTGTGTATTTATTATAGTAATTATTGTAGCATAGATCTATATATTTTTGTGTGTGCTAATATGATGTACAAATATAATATATAGCTTTCTTGCATGTAATTATATATGTACTTATATTAATAATATAAATTATACATAAATATTTTATAAAATATATTTATGTGTTTAATTGTGTAATTATCTTATTTATAATTATTATATAATTATTTGTATATTAATGTATATATTTTAGGTGTGCTTCTAGCCATGTAAAATATGAACATTAATATGTGCATGTGTTGTAACTATTAGTATTTAATTATAAGTCTATATGTGCATATATATATAAGTATATAATTATTTATTTATATATATGTATTGTGATTATTATTGCATATATATATATATATATATATATATATATATATATATATATATATTTATATTTTTATTTATTTTGGTGACAGTGGTTTCTATGACAGTAAAACTGTCATTATTTGGTCTGAACAGCAGCCGCTGTACAGTGGTCAGCATTAATGACAGATCTGTCATTAATGCTGCGGCAGTTTTGAGCGGCAACTTTTCAGCGACGTTTTTTTTGTGACAGTTTGAAACTGTCAGCAAACTGTGACAGCAGCGGTTTTGTATATGGAGTTTCTGCGACGAATTTTCAGTGACTGTCAAGACTGTCACTATTAAACCTGTTTTTATTTTATCTTGTTTTGTTCACTGTTTTCAGTGACGCTTTGACAGTTTTAAATTATATTTTATATATTATTATTGTATATATATGTGTTTTGTATAATATTTGTAATAATATATTATGTTATTTGTATACATATTGGTTTGTATATATATTATTTTAGGGTATATATTATTTGTATTAGTAGTATACTTTGTGTGAGTATGATTTGGGATCTAATTTTTATTCCTAAATTGTTGTATTTTATTTCTATATTATTTATATAGATTTTTTGTGAGGTTGACCTTGGTTTGACTTTAGTTGACTTTAGAGTTGACCATAGTTGACTTTTGACTTAGAATTTATTTATTGACCTAGGAGTTGACTAGTTTGACTTGTTCTCTTTCCGGGACCTTGTTTTAATGTGGTATTCCATATCTAGGTCTTCGAGGCACCGAGTCAGACATCTGTGAGACTGTTCTTTGGATTTCAGCCGAGTACATTCTCTGATAGTTTCTCATTTATGATATCCTCTATGTTCGTTGTATCTAGTGTAGATTTACATATTTCTCTCGATACTATGGTTACACGGATTGGTATATCCGGATCTCGTCATGAGATGTTATTCCTTGGTATATGGTGTATATGGTGCAAGTATTATTTCATTGGTTATCTTGTACATGTACAGACACCGATTCTCGGGGAGACTAGCTATCTTCTTGGGGAATCTAGTGCCATAGCATACCGTGGTTGGATCTATTATACCAGTTGGGGGTGGGGAGTATTAGTATAGATATGTGATCAAATCCCTATTGAATAAAGTATTGGTAAGCGAATAGTGTTGATCATGTACCGCACGTATGATTAGTCAGGCCGCATTGTATCTTGCCCAAGCCGATCACATGTTAAGCTAGTACTCACACACTTAGTCATTAGTATTATTGTTTCATTGGCATATTGTTCATTATTGTATTTTTTTCCAGTATTTCCTTATTGTCTATATATCTCTTGTATTTATTTTGTGCATCTTGTTTATCCACAGCTATTTACTGTTACATAGTTTTTATCATGGATTAGAACTGCTGTTAGAGATGTACTCTGCTCCTTTCCTGACTGGATATATTTTTTTAGATGACACTGAGGAGTACCCTACCTATTATGGACCCCAGGATGTTGTTGGTTTAGATTCAGAGACCCTGGCTCAAGAGGGACTTATCCCAACTGAGACAGTTGACCCTGGAGTGTAGCTTGTAGTATGATAGTATTCTTTTATACTGGATTTGTCTCCAGCTTATTTTTGTTACTCTTCAGACTCATTGATGTATTATTTTAAACTCATGAGTTGATGACTATTCTATTCTTATATGATCCGTGTTCATTCTATCTTAGTTCTGTGATTGAGTACACTATCTTTTGGTGGTTCATTATATTAGATAGACTTTCTAGACAGCGTTCTACCACCGATTCTGCGGCATAGGCTGGACGTTGTTTCCGACTAGTACCCTTACCCCGGGTGTGGGTTGTGACACGAAGTTGAGTGTGTGTCTACTTGTAATACCACTTTTGAGCTACGATATTATACTAGGAATGGTTTGGTTGAGTAGGCACCGTGCTAGTATAGATTATAGAGGAGGTAGAGTTTTGTTTGGTCCACCAGGAGAGCCATAGTTTGAGTTTGCTAGAGGAGCTGCAGAGCAAGGAGAAGGCATTATCTGTAGAGCTATGGTGGAAGACAAGGAGTTGCCGCATCCGTTGATAGCAAAGTTCTTTGATGTGTTTCCTGAGGAATTGCCAGGATTACCGCCAGATCGAGATATTGAATTCTCTATAGACTTGGTGCTAGGTACAGAACCAATTTTATAGCATGTCTATAGAGTAAACAACAGCGAGCTGGTCGAGTTGAAGAAACAGGTGGACGAATTACAGGATAAGGGGTTATCAGATCGAGTTCTTTACCGTAGGGAGCGTCGGTATTATTTGTACCGAAGAAGGATGGATCAATACGTATGTGCATTGATTACAGGGCATTGAATAATCTCACTACCAAGAATAAATACCCTTTTGTAAGCCCCCTGATTTTTCAGTAATTATTAATTTTGATTTTTCACAATTTCTGGAATTTTCGGAATTTTCTATAATTAAAACCCTAGGCTTTTGATAATTAAATGATTTTTATTTGCTATTAATTAATATTAAAATATTATAGAAATAATATTTTATGGTATAAAATGGAAAACCGGACACAGGGTAATTTTCTGAGGATTTATTGGACTCCGAAAACCCGTTTAAAGCCCTGAAAACCGATGTGGAATAAAACCGAATTAAACCCGTGCCAAGCGCCCAACATCCCCATGAGAGCCGAAGCCAAGCCCAAGGAGCGTTGACCCACCCAAATCTTAGGTCAAACCCTAGTCCAATTTTTGTACGTATAAATACATAATTTCCTAAGTTTTTCTCCACAAAGAAAAACAAAGAGAAAAAGAAAAAGAAAAAAAGAAAAAGAAAAATCCCTAATTCTAATTAACCCTAACCCTAACCTAGCCATCGGCTACCCCCCCCCTCGCCGGAGCAGCCGACCTCCCCCTCCCCGCGGCGAGCCAACCTTCCCCTCCCCGCGGTGAGCCGACCCCCTACCGGCCTCGACCTCCTCCGCCACCTCGCCGGACAGCCATCACCGCCACCTGACCATCTCCCCTCATCTTCTTCCCCGTCACCTTCCCCCTCCGAAGTAGAAACCCGACTCCACCACCCAGACCTCGACGCCTCCCGTCGCGACGCCGCCCCGGCTTCCTCCTCCTTCCACCTCCCCCTCTGCCTCCGGCTTCCCCGACCCAACACAGACCCGAGCGGCCCGTCCCCCGTCCGCTCCGGCGTGCCGCCGCGCCGCCACCCTCGCCAGCGTCGCCCCGCTGCCCCCAGCCTCCCTTCGGTCGGCCTCCCCTGCCTGAGCTCCGGCAGTGTCCCCAAGCCCTAAACCCTAGGGCAAACACGGACACAGCCCTCGGACTCTCGTGTCGGACACGGAGAAGATTGGTTTTTCGAGCCCTGTTCATGTACCCTTTTCTCTCTCCTCGTAATTCCGTTTTCGATTCTGTCAGTTGCGACGTGTAGACTGTATGACCCTCTCGGTGCCCGTGCAACCCGCTCGGCGCATCGCATCCTGTGGTGATCGCACACCGTGATCCAAAAACAGGAAAATCAATGCCCTGTTTCATCCCGGAACTGAGTGCGCCCCGCCAAATGGGACGACTCGGTCGCACGCGGTCTTTACCGAAATATGCGCGACGTCGATACGGACGTACGGGATTTTGCAAAAGTTGATTTGGATGTGCGTGCACACCAGAATCAACGCGTATCCGCGGACACTGTCCCGTATTTGTCAGTTCTGGAACACGCTGTAACTTTGTGTACACACGTCGGATCGAGACGAAACTTACACCATCGGTCTCGTAGCAATACGCTGGTCCTGTGACCCAAGTTTGGTCCGATTCTGAGAACGTTGACAAAATCGCGTATCGTGGGCCCCACCGGCTCTACTTGACGGGCGATTTTGAGGTCGGCTCATCGGAATCCAATTCCTGAAGTTCCGTTGGGTTCGTGTCATCGTTTCTGACTTGTTGACACTAAGTTTGGCGAATTTGGAGACCTTTGACCCTGACACGCTTTTCGGTGCAAAGTGGCCCATATGTGGACGCCGCTTTGACCCGAAAATGTCATTTTTGCCCCTGTGTCCAAATTGGACTCAAGGACAGGCGTTTCTAGCTATTTGATATTTTTTGAATCTAATGGTGATATTTATTTCAGCAACCGGAGTAGTACCAGCAGATCATACTGAGACCAGAGCTACAGTTGGAGCCAGGACCGCAGGCAAGTGTACCTCGCCAAATTTGCAGTCTTTGTTACTTATTTTCTTGGCTATATACATATATTTATTGTGGTTCATGCTTAACCTAGGATCGTGTGACGTACTTAGCGTCCGATTATTAGTCGGGTGCCAACACCGTACGCGGTGTTGGGTACTGTCACCTAGAGATGGACATTCGTGACACTTTATATTCTCGTACTTGTCTTATCAAGTATATTATAACCCAGGACACTTGACACTATTCATGGACAGGATCTTCCTGAGATATTTGTGGTGATTCTGTATAGGATACAGGACTTGACATTGACATTATGTTCCTAGATACTATATGACTTGTTGCATTAGATATGATTGTGCGTGACATGGACATGGGGCCACATGGACATGAGACGTATGGTTACATTGGGTGGGGAGAGACACACAGGCTACAGGCTGATCATATATATATAATACCCCTATTATTGAGAGGCACAAGACTCGAAAGCCGAGCTTGGCCCACTACCGGTTATTACCGCTACTGGCTCCCCGACACAGAGCTTGTAGTGGCTTCGGCCTGAGCACTAGTGATGCTCTCACTTGCATTTTCACATAGATGGTTACATACTTACCCTATTCATTGCATTATTTGCTGCACTGCATTTATTTTGGCTTATATTTTCTGTACCTTGTTATGTCCCCTGAGGACCTGGATCCGGATTATGTTCCCAGGATTTACAGACGAGATCTTTCCCGAGGTATACGGGACCGCAGCAGGAGCTGATCCAGGAGCTATACCGCCACCCGAGGACGAGGTTGTACTAGAGGACTTCTTATGAGTATTTGCTTTATATACTCATTTATTTCTATTTCCAGTTCCTTTATTTTCCAGTCGATTGCATTTATGTATCAGACTTGTTCTCGGATTGTTCTCCGAGACACTTTTATTGAGATTTGTTAGTTATTCCTATTTGCATTATTCTGGCATTTGATCTGTGATTATCTGTTGTGGATGAGATTAGCATAGACTGTGATTTGTATCATTGGACCTGCTTATTGCTATATTACAGCTTAAGCATGCCCCGATGGATCCATTATTTTGAGTTGTCCATCGGTGTGAGCTGCTGGCCATTGCCACGCGTCCGGTCCCTCGGTATTTTGGGACTGGGGCATGACATGGTTTTTGTGGTGGCCTATGCAGGTCAACGACTAAATTGTTCGGTTTCAACTTAGGGACCGAGCAAGCCTGCAATAAGAAATAGGATAAGTTCTTAGGATCTCATCCACTTTCTTGAATCATTCTTGACATCTATATCGGATTCGAATTAAATTCTTGACTTGCATCCTACCTTGATTCCTGTACGTCTCTTATAGTTTATTTTGATGCAGAGCAATGGATTCACAAGCACGTGACGAGACTCATCCAGAAATACCACAAGGTGCTGTGATAACCAACGGAGATAAAGTGACACCAGTTAGTGAAGGTCCATCATCACAGCAAGCAAGTCAGCATGCCTCGAGAATCTAGGAAGATGACGTTCCACCATCGACACAGTTTACTCTACCAATGCCTACCGTTCCACAAGGGCAGCCTATGGACGAACAACAAATGTTTTGAATATTCTACCCGATGATGCAAGCCCATCAGAAAGTTCAGGAAGAAGCTCAGCAGATCCAAGCGAAGAAGTTCATCGATAGATTCAGCTCAGAGTTACGGAAGTTAATCAGTCCCGCTGCAACTACCCTAGACGAGGATGTTCTTATTACAGCAAGACCCATGGAGTGCGACACAAGGATAGGGTCCAGCCAGAAGCGGCCATATGCATCAGCACCAGACCAAGCATAACAAGAAAGAGTTGCAAAGCGACCACAGATGAATCCACCACCAAGAGCAGCCCCCAGAGCCTTATTTCTTCCTACTTGTCAGCATTGTCGCAAGAAAGGCCATATTGAGAAGGAGTGCAGACGCAAGTTAGGATTATGCTTGATTTACGGAACCAGTCAACACTTAGCCAAGGATTATCCTCAGCATCGAGAGAATGCATTGATGATTCATCAACCAGCCACATCAGCACCAGTCGGAGCACCACAAGAAGAAGTTACAAAGAAGTCTCCCATGTACCAGCCACCAGAAGCACCTCCTCAAGTAATACATGTCTGTCCATATTGTCGCAGGCGAGGCCATATAGAGAACGAGTGTAGACGCAAAAGAAAATTATGCTTAGCTTGCGGATCCAGTCAGCATTTAAAGAAGGAATGCCCCGAACGTCGAGACAGAGCACCAATGAATAACCAACAAGCATTACCAGCACCAAGGCCAGCCTCTCCAGCATTGGAAGTACCGCAAATGAGAGTTGAAGGAGTCAGACCACCAGCCCCAGGAGGGAATCAGCCGAGGCCACCCTTGGCACCACAAGCAACACTCTTCCAGCAAGCTCAACAACAGCAGAGGAATCAACTGCAAGAACGTAAACAAGCTCCAGCGATGACTTTGTAAGACGCGGAGACTCATGGAGTAGCTAATGCGCGAAATTTTTCGTAGTTATCTGTTTATGGATTTGTTTTATCTCGTGCCTATTGGTTCGTGACCTCAGCCTTAACCTATGTAATTTTGAACTTGCTTATAACTGATAACTATAGAGATTATAGAGCCTTTTGTTATTGTGCTTATTTTGTGTTGTTTTGTGAACTTAAATTAAGTTGTACCTCCTTTTCATCATCATCTAGCGTACTTGTATTTGTTGTACTACCTTGACTTATACTGCTAATATAGCCTAGTTTTGCAAGCTCATTTTTATCAAGCTTGTTCATGATATATGTATTATTGGGTCGACACGCTAATACAATTGTCTATTCAGAATCAGTGTATTACGGTCTGATCAACCTTAGTGCATTTTGGTTCGCTCTTCGCACGACTACTTCACGTGGATTGAGATATAGTTGACTAGTATACTTGCCCCTAGATATGTCTGCATATATCGTATCAGTTACATAACTGTACTAATACGAGCGTGCGAACAAAGGAATACCACAATAGGATTTCAATCCACAATTGTCTTGACAAATCCCATTTGAATTCGCTAAACGCCTTGATCCTGATACTTCTATTCTATTACCTCACCCTTGAACTCTTTATTATTGATCTTCGTCTTCTCTTATTTCGGAAAGACGAAACCTCGTGCTTGGTATAAGTTGATATATAGACAGTACTAGATATACCCCACAGGCCGGTCTCCTTGTTGATGACCCTTTTATATATAATTTAGGGAGTATCATAGGTGATGTGTTTGGTGTTAAAGAATTGAGGATTCAATAACATGATTAAATAAGTTGGGGCATAGCTTTATTAGATATATAGCCTTAGAGGATAGATGGATAAATTCTAAGTTGGGTAGAGACCGCAATGTTTACTTGAGAGGAATCCTTTAGACTGTAATCAAGTAAGATTGATAGAGAGAACCCTACCATATTTTAATTTCGAGGACGAAATTTTTATAAGTTGGGTAGATTGTAAGCCCCCTAATTTTTCAGTAATTATTAATTTTGATTTTTCACAATTTTCTGGAATTTTTTGGATTTTCTGTAATTAAAACCCTAGGCTTTTAATAATTAAATGATTTTTATTTGCTGTTAATTTATATTAAAATATTATGAAAATAATATTTTATGGTGTAAAATAGAAAATCGGACACAGGATAATTTTCTGTGGATTTATTGGACTCCGAAAACCCGTTTAAAGTCCTGAAAACCGATGTGGAATTAAACCGAATTAAACTCGTGCCAAGCGCCCAACATCTCCATGAGAGCCGAAGCCAAGCCCAATGAGCGTTGACACACCCAAATCCTAGGTCAAACCCTAGTCCAATTTATGTATGTATAAGTACATAATTCCCTAAGTTTTTCTCCACAAAGAAAAACAAAGAGAAAAAGAAAAAAAGAAAAATCCCTAATTCTAATTAACCCTAACCCTAACCTAGCCGTCGGCTACCCCCCCCTCGCCGGAGCAGCCGACCTCCCCCTCCCCGCGGCGAGCCAACCTTCCCCTTCCCGCGGCGAGCCGACCCCTTGCCGGCCTCGACCTCCTCCGCCACCTCGCCGGACCGCCATCACCGCCACCTGACCATCTCCCCTCTTCTCCTTCCCCGTCACCTTCCCCCTCCGGCGTAGAAACCCGACTCCACCACCCAGACTCCACCGCACAGTGCCACCCAGACTCCGCCGCACTGCGCCGCCCAGACCTCGCCGCCTCCCGTCGTGACGCCGCCCCGGCTTCCTCCTCCTTCCACCTCCCCCTCTGCCTTCGGCTTCCCCGACCCAACACAGCCCCGAGCGGCCCGTCCCCCGCCCGCTCCGGCGCGCCGCCGCGCCGCCACCCTCACCAGCGCCGCCCCGCTGCCCCCAGTCTCCCTTCAACCGGCCTCCCATGCCTGAGCTCCGACAGTGTCCCCAAGCCCTAAACCCTAGGGCAGACACGGACACAGCCCTCGGACTCGTGTCGAACACGGAGAAGATTGGTTTTTCGAGCCCTGTTCAGGTACCCATTTCTCTCTCCTCGTAATTCTATTTTCGATTCCGTCAGTTGCGACGCGTAGACTGTGTGACCCTCTCGGTGCCCGTGCAACCCGCTCGGCGCATCGCGTCCTGTGGTGATCGCACACCGTGATCCAAAAACAGGAAAATCAACGCCCTGTTTTACCCCGGAACTGAGTGCGCCCCGCCAAACGGGACGACTCGGTCGCACGCGGTCTTTTCTGAAACGTGCACGACGTCGATACGGACGTGCATGATTTCGCAGAAGTTGATTTGGATGTGCGTGCACACCAAAATCAACGCGCATCCGCGGACACCGTCCCGTATTCGTCAGTTCTGGAACACGCTGTAACTTTGTGTACACATGTCGGATCGAGACGAAACTTGTACCATCGGTCTCGTAGCAATACGCTGGTCCTGTGACCCAAGTTTGGTCTGATTCTGAGAACGTTGACAAAATCGTGTATCGTGGGCCCCACCGGCTCCACTTGACGAGCGATTTTGAGGTCGGCTCATCGGAATCCAATTCCTGAAGTTCCGTTGGATTCGTGTCATCATTTCTGACTTGTTGGCACTAAGTTTGGCAAATTTGGAGACTTTTGACCCTGACACGCTTTTTGGTGCAAAGTAGCCCACATGTGGACCCCGCTTTGACCCGAAAATGTTATTTTTGCCCCTGTGTCCAAATTGGACTCAAGGACAGGCGTTTCTAGCTATTTGATATTTTTTGAATCTAATGGTGATATTTATTTCAGCAACCGGAGTAGTACCACCAGATCACACTGAGACCAGAGCTCCAGTTGGAGCCAGGACCACAGGCAAGTGTACCTCGCCAAACTTGCAGTCTTTGTTACTTATTTCCTTGGCTATATACATATATTTATTGTGGTTCATGCTTAACCTAGGACCGTGTGACGTACTTAGCGTCCGATTATTAGTCGGGTGCCAACACCGTACGCGGTGTTGGGTACTGTCACCTAGAGATAGACATTCGTGACACTTTACATTCTCGTACTTGTCTAATCAAGTACATTATAGCCCAGGACACTTGACACTATTTATAGACAGGATCTTCCTGAGATATTCGTGGTGATTCTGTATAGGATACATGACTTGACATTGATATTATGTTCCTAGATACTATATGACTTATTGCATTAGATATGATTGTGCGTGACATGGACATGGTGCCACATGGACATGAGATGTATAGTTACATTGGGTGGGGAGAGACACACAGGCTACAGGCTGATTATATATATAAAATCCCTATTATAGAGAGGCACAAGACTCGGAAGCCGATCTTGGCCCACTACCGGTTATTACCGCTACCGGCTCCCCGACACAGAGCTTGTAGTGGCTTCGGCCTGAGCACTAGTGATGCTCTCACTTGCATTTTCACATAGATGGTTACATACTTACCCTATTCATTGCATTATTTGCTGCACTACATTTATTTTGGCTTGTATTTTCTGTACCTTGTTATGTCCCCTGAGGACCTGGATCCGGATTATGTCCCTAGGATTTACAGACGAGATCTTTCCCGAGGTATACGGGACCGCAGCAGGAGCTGATCCAGGAGCTATACCGCCACCCAAGGATGAGGTTGTACCAGAGGACTTCTCATGAGTATTTGCTTTATATACTCATTTATTTCTATTTCCAGTTCCTTTATTTTCCAGTCGATTGCATTTATGTATCAGACTTGTTCTCGGATTATTCTCCGAGACACTTTTATTGAGATTTGTTAGTTATTCCTATTTGCATTATTCTGGCATTTGATCTGTGATTATCTGTTGTGGATGAGATTAGCATAGACTGTGACTTGTATCATTGGATCTGCTTATTGCTATATTACAGCTTAAGCATGCCCCGATGGATCCATTATTTTGAGTTGTCCATCGGTGTGTGATGCTGGCCATTGCCACGCGTCCGGTCCCTCGGTATTTTGGGACTGGGTCGTGACATGGTTTTTGTGGTGGCCTATGCAGGTCAACGACTAAATTGTTCGGTTTCAACTTAGGGACCGAGCAAGCCTGTAATAAGGAATAGGATAAGTTCTTAGGATCTCATCCACTTGCTTGAATCGTTCTTGACATCTATATCGGATTCGAATTAAATTCTTGACTTGCATCCTACCTTTATTTCTGTACGCCTCTTATAGTTTATTTTCATGTAGAGCAATGGATTCACAAGCACGCGACGAGACTCATCCAGAAATACCACAAGGTGCTGTGATAAGCAACGGAGATAAAGTGACACCAGTTAGTGAAGGTCCATCATCACAGCAAGCAAGTCAGCATGCCTCGAGAATCCAGGAAGATGACGTTCCACCATCGACACAGTTTACTCCCCCAATGCCTACCGTTCCACAAGGGCAGGCTATGGAAGAACAACAAATGTTTCGAATGTTCTACGCGATGATGCAAGCCCATCAGAAAGTTCAGGAAGAAGCTCAGCAGATCCAAGCGGAGAAGTTCATCGATAGATTCAGCTCAGAGTTACGGAAGTTAATCAGCCCCGCTGCAACTACCCTAGACGAGGATGTTCTTACTACAGCAAGACCCATGGAGTGCGACACAAGGATAGGGTCCAGCCAGAAGCGGTCTTATGCATCAACACCAGACCAAGCACAACAAGAAAGAGTTGCAAAGCGGCCACAGATGAATCCACCACCAAGAGCAGCACCCAGAGCCTTATTTCTTCCTACTTGTCAGCATTGTCGCAAGAAAGGCCATATTGAGAAGGAGTGCAGACGCAAGTTAGGATTATGCTTGATTTGCGGAACCAGTCAACACTTAGCCAAGGATTGTCCTCAACATCGAGAGAAAGCATTGATGATTCATCAACCAGCCACATCAGCACCAGCCGGAGCACCACAAGAAGAAGTTACAAAGAAGTCTTCCATGTACCAGCCACCAGAAGCACCTCCTCAAGTAATACCTGTCTGTCCATATTATCGCAGGCGAGGCCATATAGAGAACGAGTGTAGACGCAAAAGGAAATTATGCTTAGCTTGCAGATCCAGTCAGCATTTAAAGAAGGAATGCCCCGAACGTCGAGACAGAGCACCAATGAATAACCAACAAGCGTTACCAGTACCAAGGCCAGCCTCTCCAGCGTTGGAAGCACCGCAAATAAGAGTTGAAGGAGTCAGACCACAAGCCCCAGGAGGGAATCAGCCGAGGCCACCCTTGGCACTACAAGCAACACTCTTCCAGCAAGCTCAACAGCAGCATAGGAATCAACTGCAAGAACGTGAACAAGCTCCAGTGATGACTTTGGAAGATGCGCAGACTCATGGAGTAGCTAATGCGCAAAAAAATTTGTAGTTATCTGTTTATGGATTTGTTTTATCTCGTGCCTATTGGTTCGTGACCTCAGCCTTAACCTATGTAATTTTGAACTTGCTTATAACTGATAACTATAGAGATTATAGAGCCTTTTATTATTGTGCTTATTTTGTGTATGGGAAACTGTCCAAGTGTGAGTTCTTCCTGGACAAGGTGGAGTTCTTGGGACATGTTGTGACTGGTGATGGAATTTCAGAAGACCCCGAGTTCAGTAGCAGAGATCAGGAGTTTCTTGGGTTTGGCAGGCTACTACAGAAAGTTTGTGCAAGATTTTTCGAGGATTGTCGAGCCGATGACCAGACTCATAAGAAAGGATATAGAGTTTGTTTGGAATGAGGACTTCCAGGTTGCTTTTGAGGAATTGAAGAAGAGGTTGACGTCTACTCCTATTTTGATATTGCCATCTGGGTCTGGAGGTTTCACTATTTATAGTGATGCATTAGGAAAAGGTTTGGGTTTTGTTCTTCAGCAGAATGGAAAAGTGATTGCCTATGCATCCAGAAAATTGCATCCTCATGAGAAGAACTATCCTACCCACGATTTGGAGTTGGCAGTAGTCATCTTTGCCTTGAAGTTGTAGAAATATTATTTATACGAAGAGCGTATGGAGATCTTCACAGACCACAAGAGCTTGAAGTACGTTTTTACACAGAAGGAGTTGAACATGAGGCAGCATCGGTGGTTGGAACTGATGAAGAATTTTGACATATCTTTGCAGTATCATCCTGGGAAAGCTAATGTAGTTGCCGATGCTTTGAGTATGTATCTGGTAGCTATGATGTTGACACAGGATTAATATTTGTTGGAGGACTTGGAGAGCTTGGGCATTGAGGTGATAGTTCCAGGTTTTGGTATGCAGTTGTGGGGATTACAGATACACTCAGAGTTGATGGACAGGATCAAGGAAGCCAAGTATGAGGATTATCTCTGAGGAGCATCAGAGCTCAGGTAAGAGCAGGATTAGAGGATGATTTCACCATTGCTGAGGATGGATCTTTGCGGTATGGTGCTAGATTGTGTATGCCTAGTGGGGAGCTGCGTGAAGAGGTGTTGCAAGAAGCGCATCGCTCTCAGTATTCCATATATCCAGGTGCCAACAAGATGTATCAGGATATGCGAGAGAGTGTGTGGTGGTATAGCATAAAGAGGGAAGTGGCACAGTTTGTATCCAGATGCTTAGTGTGCCAGCAGGTGAAAGCCGAGAGGCAGAGGTCAGCTGGTTTACTTCAGCCATTATCCATTCCAGAGTGGAAGTGGAAGCACATTACTATAGATTTTGTGTCCGAACTTCCACGATTTCCAGAAGAAAAAGACGCAATTTGGGTCATCGTTGACATGTTGACCAAGTTGGCCCACTTTTTGCCTTTCAATGTGAGTTTGTCTACGGAGAAGCTGGCAGAGATGTATGTGAAACAGATCGTCAGGATACATGGATTTTCTGTCAACATAGTCTCAGAACGGGATAGTCGTTTCACTTCTCATTTCTAGAGGAGTTTGCAGGCGAGTTTGGCCACCCAGCTCAAGTTCAGTACTACATATCATCCCCAGACAGATGGGCAGTCAGAGATGACTATTCTGACTCTCGAGGATATGTTGCGTACTTGTGTACTAGATTTTGGGAGATCTTGGGAGGACCATCTCCATTTGATAAAGTTTGCTTATAACAACAGCTACCATGCTAGTACAGAGATATCACCATTGGAGACATCACTCTCCGGGGGAGTCTACCTGGGAGAGAGAGGATGAAATACGAGAGCGTTACCCATATTTGTTTGTGCCTTGAGGTATGTTCTTTCCAAGTTATGTTCTGTTCTTTCTGTTATGTTCTGTTCTGTTATTTTTCTGGAGGTAGTTTTCATCTTTGAATTTTGAGAACGAAATTATTTTAAGGAGGGTAGACTTGTCACTACCATATTTTCTAGGAAAGGATATTTTGGTGATTTTATAATTAAATAAATATTGTACATGATAAATAATTATTTATTATATTATTTAATTATTGTTAGATGTTAGTTTAATATTTTGGACTTGTATTAGTAAACCTAACTAGTTTAGATTAGATCCATGGACCAACATTTATTATTAGTTAGAATTGAGCCCAATTAGAAACCCATTCATTAGGAGGATAATTAATTTAATCAAACCACTAAACTAGAACCTTCCATCCTTAATTAATTCTTCTTGAGAGGCTCCAAGGGGTATAATGGATAATACATAGTAGCTTGAGGGAGGGGCTAAAGGGGGCCAGCCTATATAAAAGAGGGGGAAAAGTTTCTCTCCTCTTTTTATTTTAAATCTAAATCTAGAATTTTTCTCAACCAAATTTCTTCATTCTCACATCAATTACCTACCAAATTTTTCTCCAATTTCTTTCCAAATCACCATTGGAGGCTAGTAGAGCAAGAATCTAGAAGGAGGAAGCAATAATCTACAAAAAGGAGCAAGGATCTACAAGTTGGAGGCCAATTTTATCAAATTTGGAGGTTGCATTGGGAATCCATCTCCCAATAGGTACAATTTAGTTTTTTCCCTTTAATTAGGTTCTAAATTTGAGTTTTAACCATGAGAAACCACTCCATATGCATAGGTTACCCATAAAAATTGGAACTAGGTTCATAGGTGGCCTATTGAGAAAGTTATGGTACTTTTTATGTCAATTTTAGGGAAATTCCGATATTGACACCTGTTGTATTTGTCAATTGGTCATAAAGACCAAATTAACATATGTTTGTTTATTTGTTTGTGGCTAGTATCATGTCCACAATTGGATACGTGTAGGTCGTATCCCAATAATTTGGTGATACGTGTTGATTTGAGAGTTTTTCCTCCGACACAGGACTTTGTGCATGTCATATTTTGATACGGACACGTCGATATATATTTTACCCTTTATATTGTTCATAAATAGTGTTTAGACTTGCTCGTGTCCTTCGGGTACATTTGGTTGTATGGGGTTCGCAAACATATTATAGATCTAGTGTGATACGGGTGCGATGCACTCCACGTGTTTGTTGTGTTGTATTTCTCGATTTAATTTGCAATATTCATAGCTATTCGTATGTATGTATTCATGTGTGTGTGTGTGTGTGTGTATATATATATATATATGTACATATGAATGTGTATGTATAGTTATATATATATAGCTATGTGATTGTGTCTTTATATATATGTATTGATATCTATGTATCTATTAGAATATGGTTATATATGTGTATGAATAAGTATATAGATATAGATATCTTCATAGATGTGTATATCTATATATGTGTAGTTATGTACTCATAGTTGTATCTATATGCGCTTATATGAAGGGTGAGAGTTATATATATATATATATATATGTCACGATCCGCACCCGGATATTCGGGCACGAGTACGTGGGTACGTCCAGCCTACGCCGCAGTGTCGGCGGTAGTACGTTGTCTAGGTCATATCCACAGTTAAATTAAAATCTAACTCATTCACAATAATTAAATAGGCAAGGATAATGACAGGAAATAAGAATGCTAAGATTTTATAATCAAAATGTGACAAACAGATCCATAGTTTTATTACATAACCAGAAATTAAATCGGGGACAAACCCGATTACTAGGATGAAAGAAAATAATAACTAACTGCTAACTACTCCTCAGAAGTAGTCTCCTGGGTGGGAACTGGCTCCTCAAAAGTACCATCTGCTACGTCATATGGGCCATAAAAGGTGGGGGCATAGTCCTCATCATCGCCTAATATGTCAACGGATCCAGTCAGGAAAGGAGCAAAGTACCAAATGCACAACAAAGATTAAACTAAATATTTATGACAAGTAGAAAAGAACTGACTAAGTATCATGATAAGATATGCATAATAAGTAGTAAAATTAATTAATGGTTGAGCACTAAAAATCAGGAATATAAGTAAAACAGGATTAATTGCTATAAACCAGGGACATGAGTAAAACAGGAATATATTGAGACAAGAAAATGGAACTGCAACAAGACAAGAAACTATGTGTGTGAAATTGTGTATTTAGAATACATAGTTGGCATGTAGGGGCTTATAAGGCTAATCAGGCCGTCATAGACGGCTATCAGACAGGAATAATCGAGATCCGGCTGATGGTACAGTCGTGTACCAACAGCTATTAGTCATGACAAAGGGACGGGTAAACTCCATGCCTCCTAGTATTCTCCCTCCCGACACGAAAAGCAAGACATGAACTCCAAATCCTAACACTAAGTGTAATCATCCAATGGTACTAGTAGAGCAAGGAACTAATCATCATAATATAAAGAATAAACTTGAAGTGCAGGTACTTGCCTGATGTTTGGATCCCAACTAGAGTTCTATCCTCGGGAAATTTCCAGAAATATCTCCGGATGCTAAAATAAATATTACCATCATGCTCAGAAGATATCAAATAGCTAGAAACGCCTGTCCTTGAGTCCAATTTGGAGACAAGGGCAAAAACGACAATTTCGGGTCAAAACGGGGTCCGCATGTGGGCCCGCTTTGCACCGAAAAATGTGTCAGGGTCAAAGGTCTCCAAATTTACCAAACTTAGTGTCAACAGGTCAGGAACGATGATACGAACCCAACAAAACTTCCAGAATTGGATTCTGATGAGCCGATCACAAAATCGCCCGTCGAGCGGGGCCTGTGGGGCCCACGACACACAATTTCGTCAACGTTCTCAGAATCGAACCAAACTTGGGTCACAGGACCAGCGTATCGCTACGAGTCCGATGGCGTAAGTTTCGTTTCGATCCGACGTGTGTACACAAAGTTAGGGCATGATTCAGAAAAGGCGGATACGGGGCGGTGTCCGCGGATACGCGTTGTTTCCGGTGTTCACGCACACCCGAATCGACTTCTGCAAAATCCCGCACGTCCGTATCAACGACGCGCACGTATCTGTGAAGACCGCGCGTGACCAAGTCATCCCGTTTGGCGGGACGTACCCAGTTCCGGGCTGAATCGTGGCGTAGTTTTTTCTGTTTTTGGATCGCGGTGTACGATCGCCACAGGACGCGATGCCCCGAGCGGTTTACCCGGGCACCGAGAGGGTCATGCAGGCTATGCGTTACAATTTACGGAATTGAAAATGGGACAGCGAGGAGAAAGTTATACGTACCTGAACAGGGCTCGAGAAATTAGAATTTCTCGTGTCCGTGTCGTGTCCGACACGAAGGAGAGAAATTAGGGTTAGGGTTTCCTGTCCGGAGATGCGTCGGGGGCCGGCCGGAGGTGCACCGGAGAGGGGCTGGGGGCGGCTCGCCGGGCTGCTGGGGCGTTGGCTAGCGGCGGCGGGGCGCTGGGAGGCGGGCGGAGCAGTGTCGGGGAGGTGTTGGGAGGCGGGAGGAGGAGCAGAGGGCCGTCGGTGGCGCCGGAGCGGAGGAGGAATGAGAGGGAGAAGGAGGAGGAGCAGACCGCAGCGGCGGAGTCTCCGGAGGAGCCTGGTGGAGGAGGGAGAGGGCTAGGCGGGTCGGCCGGTGCCGTCGAGGGTGGTCGGGGGGGGATCAGGCCGGAGGGGGCGGGTCTCGAGGGTTAAATAGGGGAGGAGGCGGTGGCGTTAGGCGGAGAAGGCGGAGGAGAGAGCGGGGTCGTGGGCGCTGGCCGGGCGGAGCGGCGGGCGGCGCCGATCCGATGGAGGAATCGGTTAGCGGCGGAGAACGCGGGGGCGGCTGGGTCTGGGGAGAGGGGAGGCCGGGTTGCAGGTGCGGGTCGGGTTCGGGTGGACCCGACCCGACCCGATGGCTATACGGGTTGGGCCGAGCCCGTTGGGCCCGGGTTGGGTTGGGCCGGAGTTGGGCCGGGCCGGATAAGGGTTTCAAAATAAATAAATAATTAAATGAATAAATAATAATTAATTTAATTAATAAATAAATAAGTAAATAGTTGTTAGGTGATTTAAAATAGGTCCGGGGTCCAATAAATTCCAGAAAAATTACCCTAAGTCCAGTTTTTCATTTTACACCATAAAATATTATTTCTATAATATTTTATTATTATTTATTATCAAAAAATGATTTAATAATTAGAAACCTGATTTTAATTACAGAAAAATCCCAGAAAATTTCAAAAAATTGTGAAAAATCCCAATTTAAAATTCTTACAAAATCAGGGGGTTTACAATCTACCCAACTTATAAAAATTTCATCCTCAAAATTAAAATTAAGCCATAATCTGTTAATCCTTCATGTAAATAAGGCAAGTCAATTGCAATCTCCTTGCGATAATTAAAATTCTAATCATATCCACTGCAATCACTTCAAGGTTAAGATGACTACTGTTCCAATCAAAATTTAACCTATAGTTATTACTTCTTACTTCCTCAAATTATCCACAGGCAAATTTTAAATTAATTTCATATAATATCTTCAAGATTTGCACACACTTATAAATTTGCCTCACGATTCTAACTATCATAGTTTCCTCTAGAAGTGATTCGCGTCCAATAGTATTCCCATTCACAATTGTATGCTTCAATTTACATCCTCAATATTCCAACTAGGTAGTCCAACCATCAAATTTTAATTCTTAATTCAAATCATCAAGTTGAAAAATAATTTAATGTAGTCCACCAATGTTTATCCTCTAATTTTTCAAAATTAGAATGGCTTGAACCTCTCCCAATGTAATCTTACTCTGTCACAATTTAAATGAAATTTATCTCGAGTTGACAATGCACTGCTACGCAACTTAGAATTTACCCATCCATCACATAAGGCTATATACCTTAAGAAAATATTCCTTAATATGTTTACTCATGTCATTCAATCCTCGAAACTTCAACGCCGATCATATCACATATGATATGTCCTTAATTTCGAAAGAATAATCCTCAAGTATGTGATCGGCCTATGGGACATATCTAGTATTCTCTGTGTATCAAACATATACCAAGCACGAGATTTCGTCTTTCCGAAATAAGGGAAGACGAAGATCAATAATAAAGAGTTCAAGGGTGAGGTGATAGAATAGAAGTATCGGGATCAAGGCGTTTAAGATTTCAAATGGGAATTATCAAGCAGTTGTGGACTGAAATTCTATTCTGGTAATTATTTGTTCGCATGCTCGTATTAGTACAGTTATGTAACTGATACGATATGCTCGGACATATCTAGAGGGCAAGTATATTTGTCTACTAATCACTACATATCTCAATCCACGTAAAGTATTATTTCGAAGGGCGAATCAAGCGCACTATGGTTGATCAGACCATAATACACTGATTCTGAAATATATCATTGTAGGCCTCCCCAATAATACACTTATCATGAACAAGCTCGATAAAGAGTAAGCTTGCAAAACTAGGCTATAGAATAGCAGCATAAGTCAAGTACAGCAAAATTAAGTGCGCTAGATGATGATGAAAGGAGGTACAAATTATTTAAATTCACAAAACAACACACAATAAGCACAATAATAAAAGACTCTACAAACTCTACAATTATTAAATATAAAAGCATACCAGGTTATTAGCAAGTTTAAAATTACTAGGTTGGGGCTGAGGTCACGAACCAATAGGCACGAGCTAAACAATGCTAGAAATGGCAGCTACAAATCACTTACGCACATTAGCTACTCCAAGAGTCTGCGCGTTCTCCACGGTCATCACGTAAGCTTGTCCGCGTCCTTGAGGTGGTGTCCTCTGCTGTTGCTGGCTAGCTGGGAGAGTGCTGCTTGTGGTACCAAGGTGGTCTCGGTTCGAGTGATGGTAGAGCATCTCGTGGTGATCTTGTAGGAACCTCGTCGCTTGCTGATAGATCCATTACTCTGCATCCAAAATAAATGATAAGGGGCGCACAGGAATCAAGGCAGGATGCAAGTCAAAGAATCAATTCAAATCCGAGATAGATGTCAAGAACGATTCAAGCAAGTGGATGAGATCCTAAACTTATCCTTATCTTATTGCAGGCCTGTTCGGTCCTGAAGTTGAAACCGAACAATTTAGTCGTTGACCTGCATGGGCTACCACAAAAATGTGTCACGACCCGCACCCAGATATTCGGGCACGAGTACGTGGGTACGTCCAGCCTACACCGCAGTGTCGGTGGTAGTACGCTGTCTAGGTCATATCCACAGTTAAATTAAAATCTAACCCATTCACAATAATAAATAGGCAAGGATAATGACAGGAAATAAGAATGCTAAGATTTCATAATCAAAATATGACAAACAGATCCATAGTTTTATTACATAACAAGAAATTAAATCGGAGACAAACCCGATTACTAGGATGAAAGAAAGTAATAACTAACTGCTAACTACTCCTCAGAAGTAGTCTCCTGGGTGGGAACCAGCTCCTCAAAAGTACCATCTGCTACGTCATATGGGCCATAAAAGGTGGGGGCATAGTCCTCATCATCGCCTAATATGTCAACGAATCCAGTCAAGAAAGGAGCAAAGTACCAAATGCACAATAAAGATTAAACTAAATATTTATGACAAGTAGAAAAGAACTGACTAAGTATCATGATAAGATATGCATAATAAGTAATAAAATTAATTAAGGGTTGAGCACTAAAAATCAGGAATATAAGTAAAACAGGATTAATTGCTATAAACCAGGGACATGAGTAAAACAGGAATATATTGAGACAAGAAAATAGAACTGCAACAAGACAAGAAACTATGTGTGTGAAATTGTGTATTTAGAATACATAGTTGGCATGTAGGGACTTATAAGGCTAATCAGGCCGTCATAGACGGCTATCAGACAGAAATAATCGAGATCCGGCTGATGGTACAGTCGTGTACCAACAGCTATTAGTCACGACAGGGGGAAGGGTAAACTACATGCCTCCTAGTATTCTCCCTCCCGACACGAAAAGCAAGACATGAACTCTAAATCCTAACACTAAGTGTAATCATCCAATGGTACTAGTAGAGCAAGGAACTAATTATCACAATATAAAGAATAAACTTGAAGTGCAGGTACTTGCCTGATGTTTGGATCCCAATTAGAGTTCTATCCTCGGGAAATTTCCAGAAATGTCCCCGGATGCTGAAATAAATATTACCATCATGCTCAGAAGATATCAAATAGCTAAAAACGCCTGTCCTTGAGTCCAATTTGGAGACAAGGGCAAAAACGAAAATTTCGGGTCAAAACGGGGTCCGCATGTGGGCCCGCTTTGCACCAAAAAATGTGTCAGGGTCAAAGGTGTCCAAATTCACCAAACTTAGTGTCAACATGTCAAGAACGATGATACGAATCCAACGGAACTTCCAGAATTGGATTCCGATGAGCCGATCACAAAATCGCCCGTCGAGCGGGGCCTGTGGGGCCCACGACACGCAATTTCGTCAACGTTCTCAGAATCGAACCAAACATGGGTCACAGGACCAGCGTATCGCTACGAGTCCGATGGTATAAGTTTCGTTTCGATCCGACGTGTGTACACAAAGTTAGGGCGTGATTCAGAAAAGGCAGATACGGGGCGGTGTCCGCGGATACGCGTTGTTCTCGGTGTGCACGCACACCCGAATTGACTTCTGCGAAATCCCGCACGTCCGTATCAACGACGCGCACGTATCTGTGAAGACCGCGCGCGACCAAGTCGTCCCGTTTGGCGGGGCGTACCCAGTTCAGGGGTGAATCGGGACATAATTTTTCCTGTTTTTGGATCTCGGTGTGCGATCGCCACAGGACGCGATGCCCCGAGCGGTTTGCCCAGGCACCGAGAGGGTCATGCAGGCTACGCGTTGCAATTTACGGAATAAAAAACGGGGCAGCGAGAAGAAAGTTACACCTACCTGAACAGGGCTCGAGAAATTGGAATTTCTCGTGTCCGTGTCGTGTCCGACACGAAGGAGAGAAATTAGGGTTAGGGTTTCCTGGCCGGAGATGCGGCGGGGGCCGGCCGGAGGTACACCGGAGAGGGGCTGGGGGCGGCTCGCCGGGTTATTGGGGCGTTGGCTGGCGGCGGCGGCGCGCTAGGAGGCGGGCGGAGCAGCGTCGGGGAGGTGGTGGGAGGCGGGAGGAGGAGCAGAGGGCCGTCGGTGGCGCCGGAGCGGAGGAGGAATGAGAGGGAGAAGGAGGAGGAGCAGACCGCAGCGGCGGAGTCTCCGGAGGAGCCTGGTGGAGGAGGGAGAGGGCTAGGTGGGTCGGCCGGTGGCGTCGAGGGTGGTCGGGGGGGGGGAGGTTCTGGCCGGAGGGGGCGGGTCTCGAGGGTTAAATAGGGGAGGAGGCGGTGGCGTTAGGCGGAGAAGGCGGAGGAGATAGCCGGGTCGTGGGCGCTGGCCGGGAGGAGTGGCGGGCGGCGCGGATCCGACGGAGGAATCGGTCAGCGACGGAGAACGCGGGGGCGGCCGGGTATGGGGAGAGGGGAGGCCGGGTTGCGGGTGCGGGTCGGGTTCGGGTGGACCCGACCCGACCCGATGGCTATACGGGTTGGGCCGAGCCCGTTGGGCCTGGGTTCGGTTGGGCCGGAGTTGGGCCGGGCCAGATAAGGGTTTAAAAAATAAATAAATAATTAAATGAATAAATAATAATTAATTTAATTAATAATTAAATAAGTAAATAGTTTTTAGGTGATTTAAAATAGGTCCGGGGTCCAATATATTCCAGAAAATTTACCCTAAGTCCAGTTTTTCATTTTACACCATAAAATATTATTTCTATAATATTTTAATATTATTTATTATCAAAAAAAATCATTTAATAATTAGAAACCTGATTTTAATTACAAAAAATTCCCAGAAAATTCCAGAAAATTGTGAAAAATCCTAATTTAAAATTCTTGCAAAATCAGGAGATTTACAATCTACCCAACTTATAAAAATTTCGTCCTCGAAATTAAAATTAAGCCATAATCTGTTAATCCTTCATGTACATAAGGCAAGTCAATTGCAATCTCCTTGCGATAATTAAAATTCTAATCATATCCACTGCAATCACTTCAAGGTTAAGATGACTACTGTTCCAATCAAAATTCAACCTATAGTTATTACTTCTTACTTTCTCAAATTACCCACAGGCAAATTTTAAATTAAGTCCATATAACATCTTCAAGATTTGCACACACTTATAAATTTGCCTCACGATTCTAACTATCATAGTTTCCTCTAGAAGTGATTCGAGTCCAATAGTATTCCCATTCACAATTGTATGCTTCAATTCACATCCTCAATATTCCAACTAGGTAGTCCAACCATCAAATTTTAATTCTTAATTCAAATCATCAAGTTAAAAAATAATTTAATGTAGTCCACCAATGTTTATCCTCTAATTTTTCAAAATTAGAATGGCTTGAACCTCTCCCAATCTAATCTTACTCGGTCACAATTTAAAAGAAATTTCTCTCGAGTTGACAATGCACTATTATCCAACTTAGAATTTACCCATCCATCACATAAGGCTATATACCTTAAGAAAATATTCCTTAATATGTTTACTCATGTCATTCAATCCTCGAAACTTTAACGCCGATCATATCACTTATGATATGTCCTTAATTTCAAAAGAATAATCCTCAAGTATGTGATCAGCCTATGGGACATATCTAGTATTCTCTGTGTATCAAATATATACCAAGCACGAGATTTCGTCTTTCCGAAATAAGGGAAGACGAAGATCAATAATAAAGAGTTCAAGGATGAGGTGATAGAATAGAAGTATCGGGATCAAGGCGTTTAAGATTTCAAATGGGAATTGTCAAGCAGTTGTGGACTGAAATTCTATTCTGGTAATTATTTGTTCGCATGCTCGTATTAGTACAGTTATGTAACTGATACGATATGCTCGAACATATCTAGAGGGCAAGTATATTTGTCTACTAATCACTACATATCTCAATCCACGTAAAGTATTATTTCGAAGGGCGAATCAAGCGTACTATGGTTAATCAGACCGTAATACACTGATTCTGAAATGTATCATTGTGGGCCTCCCCAATAATACACTTGTCATGAACAAGCTCGATAAAGAGTAAGCTTGCAAAACTAGGCTATAGAATAGCAGCATAAGTCAAGTACAGCAAAATTAAGTGAGCTAGATGATGATGAAAGGAGGTAAAAATTATTTAAATTCACAAAACAACACACAATAAGCACAATAATAAAAGACTCTACAATCTCTACAGTTATCAAATATAAAAGCATACCAGGTTATTAGCAAGTTTAAAATTACTAGGTTGGGGCTGAGGTCACGAACCAATAGGCACGAGCTAAACAATGCTAGAAACGGCAGCTACAAATCACTTACGCGCATTAGCTACTCCAGGAGTCTGCGCGTTCTCCACGGTCATCACGTAAGCTTGTCCGCGTCCTTGAGGTGGTGTCCTCTGCTGTTGCTGGCTAGCTGGGAGAGTGCTGCTTGTGGTACAAAGGTGGTCTCGGTTCGAGTGCTGGTAGAGCATCTCATGGTGATCTTGTAGGAACCTCGTCGCTTGTTGATAGATCCATTACTCTGCATCCAAAATAAACGATAAGGGGCGCACAGGAATCAAGGCAGGATGCAAGTCAAGGAATCAATTCAAATCCGAGATAGATGTCAAGAACGATTCAAGCAAGTGGATGAGATCCTAAACTTATCCTAATCTTATTGCAGGCCTGTTCGGTCCCAAAGTTGAAACCGAACAATTTAGTCGTTGACCTGCATGGGCCACCACAAAAATGTGTCATGACCCGCACCCGAATATTCGGGCATGAGTACGTGGGTACGTCCAGTCTACGCCGCAGTGTCGGCGGTAGTACGCTGTCTAGGTCATATCCACAGTTAAAATAAAATCTAACTCATTCACAATAATTAAATAGGCAAGGATAATGACAGGAAATAAGAATGCTAAGATTTCATAATCAAAATGTGACAAATAAATCCACAATTTTATTACATAACCAGAAATTAAATCGGGGACAAACCCGATTACTAGGATGAAAGAAAATAATAACTAACTGCTAACTACTCCTCAGAAGTAGTCTCCTGGGTGGAAACCGGCTCCTCAAAAGTACCATCTGCTACGTCATATGGGCCATAAAAGGTGGGAGCATAGTCCTCATCATCGCCTAATAGTCAACGGACCCAGTCAGGAAAGGAGCAAAGTACCAAATGCACAACAAAGATTAAACTAAATATTTATGACAAGTAGAAGAGAACTGACTATGTATCATGATAAGATATGCATAATAAGTAGTAAAATTAATTAAGGGTTGAGCACTAAAAATTAGGAATATAAGTAAAACATGATTAATTGCTATAAACTAGGGACATGAGTAAAACAGGAATATATTGAGACAAGAAAATGGAACTGCAACAAGACAAGAAACTATGTGTGTGAAATTGTGTATTTAGAATACATAGTTGGCATGTAGGGGCTTATAAGGCTAATCAGGCCGTCATAGACGGCTATCAGACAGGAATAATCGATATCCGGCTGATGGTACAGTCGTGTACCAATAGCTATTAGTCACGACAGGGGGAAGGATAAACTACATGCCTCCTAGTATTCTCTCTCCCGACACGAAAAGCAAGACATGAACTCCAAATTCTAACACTAAGTGTAATCATCCAATGGTACTAGTAGAGCAAGGAACTAATTATCACAATATAAAGAATAAACTTGAAGTGCAGGTACTTGCCTGATGTTTGGATCCCAACTAGAGTTCTATCCTCGAGAAATTTCCAGAAATGTCTCCGGATGCTGAAATAAACATTACCATCATGCTCAGAAGATATCAAATAGCTAGAAACGCCTGTCCTTGAGTCCAATTTGGAGACAAGAACAAAAACGACAATTTTGGGTCAAAACGTGGTGGGCCCGCTTTGCACCGAAAAACGTGTCAGGGTCAAAGGTCTCCAAATTCACCAAACTTAGTGTCAACAGGTTAGGAACGATGATACGAACCCAACGGAACTTCCAGAATTGGATTCCGATGAGCCGATCACAAAATCGCCCGTCGATCGGGGCCTATGAGGCCCACGACACGCAATTTCGTCAACATTCTCAGAATCGAACCAAACTTGGGACACAGGACCAGCGTATCGCTACGAGTCCGATGGCATAAGTTTCGTTTCGATCCGACGTGTGTACACAAAGTTAGGGCATGATTCAGAAAAGGCGAATACGGTGCGGTGTCCGCGGATACGCGTTGTTCTCGGTGTGCACGCACACCCGAATCGACTTCTGCGAAATCCCGCACATCCGTATCAACGACGCGCACGTATCTGTGAAGACCGCGAGCTACCAAGTCGTCCCGTTTGGCAGGGCGTACCCAGTTCTGGGGTGAATCGGGGCATAGTTTTTTCTATTTTTGGATCGCGGTGTGCGATCGCCACAGGACGCGATGCCCCGAGCGGTTTACCCGGGCACCGAGAGGGTCATGCAGGCTATGCGTTGCAATTTACAGAATTAAAAATGGGGCAGCGAGGAGAAAGTTACACGTACCTGAACAGGGCTCGAGAAATTGGAATTTCTCGTGTCCGTGTCGTGTCCGACACGAAGGAGAGAAATTAGGGTTAGGGTTAGGGTTTCCTGGCCGGAGATGCGGCGGGGGCCGGCCGGAGGAGCACCGGAGATGGGCTGGGGGCGGCTCGCCGGGCTGCTGGGGCGTTGACTGGCGGCGGCGGCGTGCTGGGAGGCGGGCGGAGCATCGTCGGGGAGGTGCTGGGAGGCGGGAGGAGGAGCAGAGGGTCGTCGGTGGCGCCAGAGCGGAGGAGGAAGGAGAGGGAGAAGGGGGAGGAGCAAACCGCAGCGGCGGAGTCTCCGGAGGAGCCTGGTGGAGGAGGGAGAGGGCTAGGCGGGTCGGCCGGTGGCGTCGAGGGTGGTCGGGGGGGGGAGGTTCTGGCCGGAGGGGGCTGGTCTCGAGGGTTAAATAGGGGAGGAGGCGGTGGCGTTAGGCGGAGAAGGCGGAGGAGAGAGCGGGGTCGTGGGCGTTGGCCGGGCGGAGCGGCGGGCGGCGCGGATCCGGCGGAGGATTCGGTCAGCGGCGGAGAACGCGGGGGCGGCCGGGTAAGGGGAGAGGGGAGGCCGGGTTGCCGGTGCGGGTCGGGTTCGGGTGGACCCGACCCGACCCGATGGCTATACGGGTTGGGTCGAGCCCGTTGGGCCCGGGTTCGGTTGGACCGGGCCGGATAAGGGTTTAAAAAATAAATAAATAATTAAATGAATAAATAATAATTAATTTAATTAATAAATAATATGTAAATAGTTTTTAGGTGATTTAAAATAGGTCCGGGGCCCAATAAATTCCAGAAAAATTATCCTAAGTCCAGTTTTTCATTTTACATCATAAAATATTATTTCCATAATATTTTAATATTATTTATTATCAAAAAAAATCATTTAATAATTAGAAACCTGATTTTAATTACAGAAAATTCTCAGAAAATTCCAGAAAATTATGAAAAATCCCAATTTAAAATTCTTGTAAAATCAGGGGGTTTACAATATATATATATATATATATATATATATATATATATATATATATATATATATACCAATAGCTATGAACATTGTAAATTAAATCTAGAAATGCAACACAACAAACACGTGGAGTGCATCGCACCCGTATCACACTAGATCTATTGTAACCTCCGTATCCTGAAATTCTTACTTAAATATTTTTATTAGGTTAATTTGGGGCTATTGAAATTTTTTATAATTTTTGGTTAATTGAAAACTAGTAACAGTAATTTTTTGGGCTTTCAAGAATTTATTTTAGTGTCAAACATAATTAAAAATATTTTAAACGTTTATTTTGGGTTCTAATTAATCAAATAAATTTTCTAGAATTTTTTGAGAATTTTAGTATTTATTGGGAGTTATTTAGACTAATAACTAATTTTTTAGGACTTCTAGAAATTATTGTGCAAGCCCAGGAATATAGAATGGACCCTCGTAATTTTTTTTAGTATTTAAAAAATATTATATATTTTCTAAAATTATTTCAGAATTTTTGGAATATTTTTATATTTATTTTTATTTAAATAGGTAAAACTAATTTTTAGAGCTTCTCCTATTTATAGTAGGAAACCTATGAATATAAAATTGTCCCAAGTATTTTTCTAGGGTTTTTAGGTTCAAAATATATTTTTGGTAATTTTTTCAAATTTTTATGATTATTCTTAATGTTTATTTTGAGTTATTTAGATTTTAAATGACTTAAATAATGTTTTGATAAAGGCAAATAAAAAACATATAATATAAACAAAATTATCCAATCAGATTCTGACACGTGTCAGCCTTAAACTTTTGATGCAGTCGCATCTCTCTCTTTATATATATAATATAATAACCTTAATTATCCTATTATTTTAGAGAGAGAGATTTGAGGGGATGTCATCTAGGATTTTCTTCATCTTCCAAAAGCCATTACTCATAGCTCCAGACTCCAAACGTGGCCCAGTTTCTTGCATTAGAACCATATTGAGGTTAGTTTTCTGAATATGTAAATTATTTTACGAAATTATAAATATTAAATTCTGGAAAATTCGTAAAGCACAACATGTCTGAAAATAGACGCATCTTGGTATTTTTGTGATTCTGGGAGAACCAGGAATCAGAATCACTAACCGTTTAAAGTTTCGAAAAGATAATTTTGACATAATTGACATATGTTTTTCCCAGGATTTAATATAAATTATTTCTATACTGTTAATTCTGTAGAACTTCTAGGTTAACAATCAACCACCGTTGCACAATACGATTTTAGGTATGTACAATAATTTCCAAACGAATTTGAATTCGGATGAGCCATAAATTCTAGCATATTTTTGATGCTGAAATCTATAGGAAACCATACATGAAAGTTGAGTTTGTATCGGCTGACTTTTTTGGACAACAGATCGCCTCGATTTGCGTGCCATGAGTCTCGAATTGGTAAAATTTAGTTTCTTTGGACAAAATTTAGGAATTAACCTAAAAATTAGAATAATAAGATTAAAATAGGATTTTAGAGTAATTATTCCAGAATTAAATAAATTAAAATAAATTATCTTTTGACATGGTAAAATTGTAATACATATGCTATTTGGACTGTGACTTGGACTCTGATTCATACTAGCTCAGGACCACAGGCGGGTACATTCTCTGATAGTTTCTTATTTATGATATTATCTATGTTCATTGTATTTAGTATGGATATCCATATTTCTTGACATGATGGCTACACGGATTGGTATATTCAAATCTCGTCATGAGATGTTATTCCTTGTATATGGTGTATCTTGTGCAAGTCTTATTTTATTGATTATCTTATACATATACATACACTGATTCTCGAGAAGACTAGTTATCTTCTTGGGGAATCTCGTGCCATAGCGTACCATGGTTGGATCTACTATACCAGTCGGGGTGGAGAGTATTTTAGTATAGATATGTGATCATACCCTTCATGTACAAGTCTTATTTTCATGTTAGTGTTGGTCATACACCGCACGTATGACTAACCAGGCCATTATTCATGTACAAGTTCCCAAGCCGATAATATGTTAAAGCTAGTACTCATACACTTAGTCATTAGTATTCTTGTTCATTGTCATATTGTTCATTCTTGTATTTATTTCTAGCATTTTCTTTATTGTGTATCTCTTGTACATGTATATGCATCTTTTATATTTATATCTATTTACTACTACATAGTTTATATCATTGATTTAGAACTGCTATTAGAGATGTAATTCATTCTATCCTGATTAGAAATATTTTTCCAGACTGCGACATAGAGGACTGGTGTCCGACATATTATGGACCACAGGGAGAGTAGCTGCAACCTTGGACCTTGTATCTCAGGTATGATTTCGGGAGGTCTAGCCGGGATCACTAGTATTTCAGTTAGTTTCTTTTAGCAGATTAAGGTACCAGATTTGTTTTCGGCATAATTGAGACTTGGATGTTATTGTTTGAGTTAGATTATTTCTGTTTAGACTTGTGATGTATTTCATTTATTTCTTCAATATTTTATCGTGCTCTAGTTATTTGATTTAGTATTTTCATATTATATTATGATATATGTGCCTCCTTATGGAGTTGGATATTCATCTGAGATTGATTAGATAGTGTTGTGACCTAGACAGTATTCTACCACCGATGCTGCGACGTAAGCTGGACGTACCCACGCACTCGTGCCCCAAATTCTGGGTGCGGGTCGTGACATCTATGATATGCTTGCGATACGAGTCCACCAAAAAACCAAACATACCCCGAAGGACACAAGCAAGTCTAAATACTATTTATGAATAATCAAAGAGTAAAATATATATCTACGTGTCCGTGTTAAAATATGACATACACAAAGCCCCGTGTCGGAGAAAACTCTCCCAAATCAACATGTATCACTAAATTATTGGGATACGACCTATACGTATCTAATTATGGACATGATACTAGCCACAAACAAACAAACATATGTTAATTTGGTCTATATGACCAATTGACAAACATAACAAGTGTCAATATCAAAATTTCCCTAAAATTGACACAAAAAGTACCATAACTTTCTCAATAGGCCTCCTATGAACATAATTCCAATTTTTATGGGTAGCCTATGCATATGGGGTAGTTTATCATGGTTAAAACTCAGATTTAGAACCTAATTAAAGGGGGAAACGCTAAATTATACCTATTGGGAGATATATTCCTAATGTAACCTCCAAATTTGATAAAATTAGCCTCCAACTTGTAGATCCTTGCTCCTCTTTGCAGATCCTTGCTTTCTCCTTCTAGATCCTTGCTCTACTAGCCTCCAATGGTGATTTGGGTAGTTATGTGTACTCATAGTTGTATCTATGTGTGCTTATATGAAGGGTGAGAGTTACATATGTGCTTATATGAAGGGTGAGAGTTACATATATATGTGCATATTGGTATATATATATATATATATATATATATATATATATATATATATATATATATATATATATATATATATATATATATATATATATATATATATAGGTTGATGTACATATAAGAGTATTTATGGGTTTTTGTGTGTAGTGTGTTGATGAGGCAGGGTCGAGCACCTGTAGTGTATCAGTGGAGTCTTCAACATTAGCATTCAGCATGCTCTTAGCCATTAGGTACAGTAGCAGTAGCTCAGCAGTGCAGTCTTTAGCATAGCAGCAGCAACATGTGCATCAAGGCAGCAGCAGCCGCTGCAGCAGCTTGCAGTTTGCACTACAGCTCAGCGAGGCAGTAGCAGAAGCAACTGTAGCAATGTGCAGTTACATTGCACAAGCAGCAGCAGCATTGCCAGGTAGCACAAGAAGCAGCAGCATTGCTAGGTAGCAGCAGCAGCAGCCTTTGCAAGGTAGCTCGAGCAACAACAGAGCTAGTATATCAGCAAAGGGGGAGGGCAGCTAGTTAGTTGTTAGTAGTTTGGTAAGTTAGTTCTCTAATTATTCTAGTTAAATAGTTAGTTTCTAGTTATTTAGTTATCTATACATATATATATATATACTTATGTATTACTAGTTATCTATATATGTATATATGTGTACATGTATATATGTATTAATAGTTGGAGTTTATTTGGATAGTTAGTTAGTATATACTAGTAGTTAGTGATTGGTTAGTCGGTGATATTGTATTATATAAATGCATATTAGCATATGATTTAGCATTGGGTAGTTAATATATATTAGGAATTGACACTACCTTGAGATACCAAGGTAAATGTCAAGATATTGGTTGATACTCAAGGTATTGGGTTTGAGTATCAAGATGGGTGTTTGGTGGTGCGATACCGAGTTGGTTCAAACCAAGGTATCCACTTAGCACTAGATTAGTTAGAATATTACATTGTTAATAATTATATACGCATATATGATTATTTCATATCTACTTGATTGCGTATCCTGAGATACAGTATCTTAGTGTGTTCTTAGTATCTTAGTTAGCTTGTATAGCCTAGATTCTTAGTGTATTAACCAAATATCATAGAGATAGACTCATACAACCTAGAAATAGGTAGTTTGACCAAGTTTGATCGGTTTGACTTAGAGTTGACCTAGTTTGACTACTTTGACTTAGAAATGGTTTTTTGACCTAGACGTTCACTAGTTTAACTTATTTTTATTCCGAAATATTGTATTGATATTATATTCCCTATCTAGGTCTTCGAGATACCGTACCAGACATCTGTGATACTATGCACCAAGTTTCAGGCGAGTACATTCTCTGATAGTTTCTTATTTATGATATTCTCTATGTTCATTGTATCTAGTGTAGATATCCTTGAATTTTGACACGATGGTTATATGGATTGGTATATCAGGATCTCGTCATGAGATGTTATTCCTTAGTATATATGGTGTATCTTGTGCAAGCCTTGTTTCATTGTTCTTCTTGTACTTGTGTAGACACTGATTCTCGGGGAGACTTGCTACCTTCCTAGGGAATCCCGTACCATAGCGTACCATGGTTGGATCCACTATACCGTACCTTGTTTCATTTTTAGATATATCATCATACCCTCCTTATATCAAGTCTAGTTCATTGAATAGTGTTAATCATACACCGCATGTATGATTAGCCAGGCCATAAATCTTGTATCAAGTTTCCAAATCGATCATATGTTAAAGCTGGACTCACTCACTTAGTCATTAGTATTCTTGTTCATTGCCATATTGTTCATTCTTGTATTTATTTTTAGTATTTTCTTTATTCTATATCTTTTGTATCTATTGTTGTATCTTGTATATTCATATCTACTAACTATTACATAGTTTATATCATTGATTAGAACTGCTGTTAGAGATGTACTCTGCTCCTTTCCTAACTGGATATATTTTTTCCAGATGATACTGAGGAGTGGTACCCTACTCATTATGGGCCTCAGGATATTGTGGGCTTAGAGTCAGATACCCTGGCTCAGGAGGGACTCATCCCGACTAAGACAGATGACCCGGGCCTTGTAGCTTCTTAGTTATTCTCTTGTACTGGATTTGTCTCCAGCTTATCTTGTAGTATTTTTTCTGACACATTGATGTTATTATTTTGACTCATGAGTTGTATTGTGACTATTCTATTCCCTTATCATATTCGTGTTATTCTCTACCATAGATATGTGATTGAGTATATTGATATTGTTGGTGGCTCATTATATTGTTATATAGATTACCCAAACATCGTTCAATCGCCAATTCTGCGACATAGGCTGGGCGTTGTTTCCGACTAGCATCCCTACACCGGGTGCGGGTCGTGACAAAGTGCTAGCTAGATATGTGATCAAAGCCAAGACATTGTTTATTGTTTAATATTTAAGTTAGATAATGTTTATCCAACATTTAAGTAGACAATGTTCAACCCAAGCCGACCACATATCTAACTAGTATTTCAAACACATAGTGTAGTTGCAGTTCTTAACTATATCCTATTTTATTGCCTTATTCTATTTCATTGTAATCAGTGTATACCATATTGCTCTAGTTTATCTGTCTCTTCTACCATGGTATGATATTATTCATTGTTTCTTGTCTTATATTATATTCTCTATTTCTGTTTATAGTCATTATCAATTAATTGGAACTACTATTGGGTTGTACTTTTTTCCAATCCTGATTGGATATATTTTTCAGATGAGTGGTTAGAAGAGATGTGTTCCACCTATTACGGGCCATAAGATGGCGAGATAATTGTGGATTAGTGCCGGCTACTGAGACGACTTAGATTTCTATTATCATATTGTATATATATCAGTTTCAGACATTGGCATGTATATATTATTTGAGACTTGTGGTAGCTAGACTATTATATTTGGATGTATTATATTGTGACTTTTGTGACTCTTTATTCTATTCCAAATCATGCCTTAATATTCCTTTAGTTTTATATTATGATTGAGTATTGATTATCATTATTATATATCATATTATCCTCCATTTGGAGTTGAGATAGCATTTGATAGGTTTTATATATATACTGTGTTAGATAGATAGATTGTGTAGTTGACCTAGACAACGTTCTACTGTCGATGCTGCGTCGTAGGCTGGACGTACCCATATACTCGTGCCCTCACACCAGTTGCGAGTAGTGACGGATGTCGTGGAGGGCGACCTTCAGGAGGCTCATCGAGAGGGGAGGCCATCTGCGAGGAAACTAGTAGGGTGGCCCAGTCTTCCGCTGCCCTGGAGGATACGTTGAAGAGGCTGGAGGACAAGCGCCAGGCCTATGCCTATTTTGAGGATCCTGCGGCTTTGGCTCAAGAAGCCGGGCGCAGAGTCAGACGAAGATTGACACTTCCATTGCTCGGCTCTAAGGGCGAATAGAGGAGTTGTGCACCAATGAGAAGAAGCAGTAGTTTGCGTTTTATTTTCTGAAATTGTCTTTTGTACTTGTTTTAAAGTTTATTTTGCGGTTGGGACATAGATAGTCCCCTAAGTGTAGTTTGCTCTTTTCACTTTAGTAAAATAAAATAAAAGGTTTTTTTGTTGCAATTGTTTGTATAAACTTTGAATATCGTACCAGAGTTAATATGGACGTTGTATAATACCATGGCTTTTTAAGGATATTCTGCTGCAGGATCTTTGGTGGACTTATTATTTTTTGTGCACCAGGGTGCAAGTAATAAGTTCAAAATAGGCCTTGCTAGAGGTGGTAGGGTCGTGGCAAGTTTGGTGGACTTAACACCATTGGCGCACTTAAATTTAAGAGCAGGTGATAATTTGAGATGACAACTGGAGATAGTCGTAGGAAGAGGTTTTTTCAGAGGTCATTTGGATATGTCACACTCTCGGGGGAGGATGTGGCGACGATAGCTCAGAGGTTACGTAGACATGAGCTGATCAATAGCCATACCGAGAGGTTAGGTACGATCCTGATATTTTTATGGAAGGAGAAGGAAGCACTCCAGAGGTAGTATGGACGTGGCTGTTTGATTCCACTAAGGATTCCCGCTGGAGGATTTTTGGTGGACTTATTACTTCTTGTGCACGAGAGTGCAAGAATAAATTCGTAATAAATTCCTATCAGAGGTAATATTGACGTGATAGATTTTGTGGACCCATTACTTTTTGCACATATTAGTACAAGTAATAGGTTTGAGACAAGCTCCGCCAGAGGTAATATGGACGAGGCAGTTTTTGTGGACTTAACACCTCTGGTGTACCTTGGTGAGTATGTGTGATAAGTGGTGATGACAACCGATATCAGAGATATTATGGACGTATTGATCGATAGCCAAAAACTGGAAGTTTTGCTCAGAGGTAATATGGATATGGCAAACTCAGCCGGAGAGAAATATTTGGATGATAGATCAGAGGTAATATGGACGTGAACTAAAGTCCCAAGGACTCACTAGGGAGTAGTTTGCTGAGTGTGATCTATCAAAAAATGAAGATAGACCTGAGGACTGCTCCGCTGGGGAGATTGGTGGGACGATAGCTCACAGGCAATATGAACATGGCTAACGTCTAACGAGATTAGTTTTTGAGTGGTCACTGCAAGAGTGTGTGAGTGGATCTGAGGACTGCTCCGCTAGGGAGACTTTGGGGATCTATCATCCGTTGTGTATCCTGGACTCCAGGATATAGATGATGGCTTTTACAGGAATTTGCAAAGAGAAGGCATACTGTACAAAATGTAGGTACTGTATATTCTGTATTTGCTGGAGAATTTTGCCCCTGATTAGCAAATCTTTCTTAAGCTCTACGATCCTGTATACACTGTTGAATTGAGAAAACACCATCCTTGATGTCTTTAATATAAGGTTGGATCGAGAAAATATTATCCTTGATGTCCATCTTGTCAACCATGACCAGAAGTTTATGATTTTGGCACTCTAGCCCTACAGGTTATCGTCTTGTCCGAGTGATGGAGCGTACTAGCATCTCCATATCCTAGCCCTCTGTGAGTGTTGTTGTAATAACTGTCAAATTATAAAGGAATACACCGTCCTTTACCAAAGTTTAGACCTTCAACTTTTTGGAGGTCATAGCCCATCTTCGACATGAGACAGAGTAATTATTGGCTGTAATGATAGAACTATAGCAGCTCATCATTTGTTGAATTGAATACTGTTGATGACTTAGCCTATGCAGAATAAGAAACTCTGTGCACGGAAATACTTCAACGTATACACGAGAGAGTTGGCTGGGTTATGCGCGTAGGATTACTGTCTGTGCGCACAATTGTCTACCACGTCGAGGACCACCGCTTGTCGTGCATTTTTGTATATTGCATAGGAGAATACTGCATGTTGCCCATAAGGGTTTGTTACGAAATTAAGTACTATCGTGTGCACATGAAGTGTGATATGTCCTTGCGCTAAAGACTTGTTCGGATGCGTACAATGGAACATTGCCTATCATGAGCCATTGCTGATGAGTCATACGAGACTTGGCTCGTATGCACAGGAAGACTTGTTGAGTTGCGCTGATCATCTAAAGTCTATAGTTTATGTTTTCTAAGGAAAGGATCATGTGGCCCGGCCTACATTGCTTTCCCTTTGACCTGGTCGTTGAAGGTGTTTTGACATCGGGTGCCTCAGAATCCAACTGGTAGGCAAGGCCTGACCTTGTTGGCCCTGACCAGGCCTCCTTAGTGGTAGGAGAAACCATATGGCAAGACTTGGCTTTTCGTATTTTAGGCCTGACGGCGGAAGATGCTGCTTGCTACGTCAAGTCTGGGACAATATTCGGGTGGACCTACATAATTTTATCCCGAGGTGTAGTAAGAGGTGTCAATCCGGCTGCTTGGTCACGAGCTGGTAGAAGATTGACTTCCTCCATTGTTACCCTCGAGATCTGTATGATTCTGTCATGGGCTTCCATCATAGAAAAGTCCAAGGTAAGGGCCTTGGTGTCAAGCAGGCACTGGATGTACCGCTTGAGGGTGTAGCAGTCCCGCGTCGGGTAGTGGACGTAGCGGTGGAAGTGGCAATAATTTGGCTGGCGTTTGACGTCGGAGAGACAAAGTTTACCTCCCTTTATCAATATGTCAAATATGGTCATGACATCACCATCTTCGAAAGGGTAGGTATCCTTTGGTTTTGGAGCCTCCGCCTATTTTTGCTCAGTCCTCTTAGTTACGTTGGCGACCATAGCCTGCTCTCTTTTTTTCGTCACGGTTGGTATTGCCTCTATTGTTGTTGTTGTTGTTGTTGTTGTTATTGTTGTTGTTGTTATTGTAAGAACGCTTTCCCCTATCGTCGAAGATAGGGATCTATATTCCGAGGAGTCGGGCATCCTTGACCTTCTTCTCAGCGCTGATGTCGCTTATGATGAACGTCGTCCAGTCTTTAAACTAGCTATCCCCCATCCAGAGGCTGACGGCCGAAAATAGGTTTCTCCAGCACATCTCCATCATCGTCATATCGGTATTGCCAGGAGGCAGCCTCAGCGCAGCTTGTCGAAACCGCTCGATATAATTTCGTGCAAGCTCCCTTTCCCCCTGGGTGACATCCATCAGGGAGGACATCGTCATATCATTTTCAGCCTCATAGAATCTTCTGAGGAAGAGACTCTTAAGATCATCAAATGATGAGATACAGTTATCTGAGAGGCTACAGAACCAATCGAAGGCTACCCCGGACAATACCCCGATGAAGATCCTAGTGAGAATAGCATCATTGCAGGGTAGATACCCCGTTGCGGTCTCGAAGTAGCTTATGTATCGGTGGGGGAGAACTTTCTGTCAAATGTGTCAATATTAAAGGGTTTGTACTTGGGTAGATATGGTACATCCCTCCATTCTAGCGGATATGGTTGCCGTACTCCGAGATCGCAGAGTTAGTCCCAATTGCCCATGGAATCTAGGAAGGCTCAGAGTTCTCTGACCTCCCTCATTGCTTCACTATCTTCATCTGTCGTGGGAGGAGAAGATGACCCTGGTAGAGCATGACGGCCGCCAACGGGAGGAGCGACTGTATTTGAATCTACATTAGTTCCAAGGTCTTGTCCTAAGGCCCTAGGTAGTTGAGAAGCTATAGTCGCCTTGATGTCTAGCACTGCTTGGGTCAAGGCTTGCATAGACTCGCTCATAGTTTGCATCATGGCCTTGAGGGTTTTGAGGCGCTGTCGGTCACTAGGGCCTTTATGATCGTCCTCTGCCATATATGTCATTCTTACATGAGGTAAGTAGGAAGGGACGGTTGACGTAGCACTTTCCGCCTTGGACTCTTACAATAAATAGTCGTCGAGGAGATCTGGTTGTGCTGCATCATGTTTGGACTCTGATGGAATACTACCCCCATCGTAGGAGGCTGTGTCTCCTTGGTGAGGGTTGCTACCCCCAGTGTATGTTCCTTGAGAATCACTAGCTCCTCGGAATGCCAGATTATTGTATAGGTCTGGGGGATTACCAACCCCAGCTTGGGCAACCCCGAGTAGTTCTAAGAAAGAAATACCCCCAGTGACTGGGAGCTTGTTCTTCAAGTGGGTGCTGTAAAAAACACCTTCTGCAGGTCCCGCTGCTGGTCCTCCTGTTAGTCGCCTTCGTAATGCACTAGTAGAGAGCGACGGACTAGAGGTAACCGACTTTTTTCCTCCTTTGGTGTTGGAAAGCTTCCGAGTCAAGTAGCATGAGGCAAAGGACTACTCCTCCTCCTCTGGTACTTGTACCTGATCTCCGAGTTATTGCCAGATAGGTGCTTTCTAGTACAGTCACTGGAAGGCCGACTGCCTAATTGTGATTATTTCCACTTTGTTGCAGCAGCAATTGATAATGATCCTGGCATAGTGATGTCCTGGAGAGGATATTTCACCGGCCACAATTGTTTTCCTTGCCTTGCACATGTGATTGATCATATTATGTAAGTCAAGCAAGGGTTATTCCACCTTTGTAATCTTTTTGTGGGCCCGGAAGGAACGAGCGCACAGGTGCATAGGTGTTGTATTTGATCCCTGATTCGGGATTCGTATAAGAACTTCCCTCAGATTTTTAGTGGAAGACTTTTGAGACCGACATTGTCCCTTTGCTGCTGCCAGCTGGACGTACGAGGCAATCTTATATAGATTCTCATCTGGGGCCCGTGTAACTGTTAAGGGTGCCTACTGACGAGTAGCTAACTGGACAGTTGTTTGAGCCTAACGAGCTCGTACTGCCCCAGGCTTCTTTGACTTAGCACCTGCAGGTGCGTAGTACAAAGAGTCTAAGTTTTGGCTTTTGCCATTCTCGGCGAGACACATAGGATCTGCGCCGCTTGAGATACGGTCAAAAACAGAAGCTATGTTGCTGTCTGGGCCGCATGCGGCCGTCTGCCTGCGGTTGTGAGTTGGTATCGCATGGTCAGTCTTATATGGCCTCCTTCTTGGCCGCATAAAACTTGCCTCAGCACCAGAATGTCTGGCATCGTAGTGCTTTCCTATGCCAGAGTCTGGGTGCTGAGTAGTTTTTGCGTAAGACGGGGATGCCGTATAGACGTGGACTTCCTGGGTGTTTGCTTGACGACCATAATCAGCAACAGAGTGAGAGGTGGAAAGCGTCTGCTCTACAGTTAGGCGAGGCACAGCGGCCTTTGCTACCCACTCCTGCGGGTCTTCTTGGGCTTGGCTAGCATTGGCGAAGGACTAACACTTTCTTCCGAGAGCATTTCCTCGAACGCTTGTTGTTCGAAGCGAACTACCAGCATCTTTTGCGTTGAGCCAAGATTGGCCATTTTGGACTGCGTTACCAACTTCTCGTCAGAGGAGAAGGACGTTTCCAGCAGAGTCTCCATCTTGTTTGCCATTAAATTAAAACGAGAACTAAAAAAATTTGATTTGATTAACAAATTAAAGAAAGTACAAAGAATTCCTAAAATACAATCTAAGTATAAATTTATTTTCTGGGGGGTAACGATGAAGGGTTAGGAGTGTAGCAACTCTCTTTCCTCCGTGGACTATCCAATACAGAAGCTCTTCTCTCTCGTTTGAGTATAGGTTTGCAGATAGCCAGCCAGCCCTTTGTATGGGTGTGGTATCTTACTATTTATAACCGCCCTGTGGACATGCTACGGATGCCACATATATTCTTGCTTGGTGGCCGCATAGGACTACTTTGACAGCATACGATTGTAATTGTGCTACACGTCACGGGAAAGCTACCACGTGAGTTCGGTTCAGATATATTATTGATGAGATCTCAGGGTCGTTTTAACCCGTTGTGTGCGTGACTTGGTCAGCTGACCCTATAGTTCGCAATAGCTGTGCAGAGATCTCTTTGGTTTTAAGAGAAATATCTTGTGGATCAGATGCTGCATAGTCCCCTTGGTCACATGTGTGTTCTGACCGCATATGTGTCATTGCCGCATATGAGCTTTTATTTGACTGAGGCCGCATATCATCGAGGTCGCATAATGTTGAAGCCACATAGGTGGGACACGTGGCACAGCTCGTCTAACGAGGTCATTAATTATTGGATATGACTCTTTGTCTTTTTGTATGCCTCCTTCTTGAGAGTCTCGAGGCCGTCATGCATTTTTGTCATGCATTGGAGAGTGTGTCAAGGATCCTTTATGCGGCCTCTTGCTACTTTGTTGGTCTGACCGCATAAAGGCTATTATGCAACTTCCGTCTGGCCATATCTATCATATTTTATGTGGCATGAGCTCTATGCGGCCTGTAGTATTTTTATACTTCTACAATCATGACTTGTTGCATAGAATAATAAGGTTAGGGATGTGAATTTGATAATAAAATTATTGCCCTTAATGTATGAGATAGTTAGACCAATAATGGATAGAAGATCTTAAGAAATAAATGTGTTCAATTAAAGAGAAAAAGAAGAAATTTGTATCATTCTTGGGAAGTGGATTGCACTTGTCTATAACTTGAGGAACCATTAAGCATAAATATTGTTAAATAAAGAAAGTATGAGATTTATATACCTTGAGTTTTTTAATATAGTAAGAGAGATTCCTTAGTCCAACAGAACTTTTGTCAAATAACTTGGGAAAGTTTATATAATAACGTTAAGAAGATGACGCGATTGGAAATATAAGAAAGGAATCAATGATTGTGGAACATAGGACTTGAGAAGTGAAGACTTATCAAGATGCCAGGTTGTGTGGAATTTGGTAAATTTAATACCCTAAAACTTTAGAGGTTCTAGTGGCTAGGAGAAGGATTTACAGGCTAGTGGTCTTAGACAAATTATTATGTACTAGAATAGAATTATCTAGCTTGTATAGAATAGGAAAATTTTGCTTAAGCTATAATTATGTATGCATATGATTCAATGGGTAATTAATAAGTTTAACTAATTAAAATAACCACTTGCGCTACGAAGAAAACCAAAACCTAACTACTAATATTATGGTGACTATATAATTAGATTTTTTGAGTCATGGAGAGTGACAATTCTCGTAAGAATATATTAGATAAGGATTTTGTGAAAAGTGGTTACATAGAGTTGAAATAAAACCTATTGTAAAGAAAACACATGTCACTAGGATGGGAGCAAGTAGGAATGGTACATGAGGCATTAGACTAATAAAGTTAGTTTAGACAAATTATTATGTACTAGAATAGAATTATCTAGCTTGTATAGAATAGGAAAATTTTGCTCAAGCTATAATTATGTATGCATACGATTCAATGGGTAATTAATAAGTTTAACTAATTAAAATAACCACTTGCGCTAGGAAGAATACCAAAACCTAACTACTAATATTATGGTGACTATATAATTAGATTTCTTGAGTTATGGGGAGTGACAATTCTTGTAAGAAGAGATTAGATAAGGATTTTATGAAAAGTGGTTGCGTAAAGTTGAAACAAAACCAATTGTAAAGAAAACACATGTCACAAGGATGGGAGCAAGCAGGAATGGTACATTAGGCATTGGACTAATAAAGTTAGTTTAGATAAACCTGTTAATTGGATTGCAAGTATATAACTTGACATGCTTGTTGTGTATGAATTATGTTTGGGTAGTCAAGGGTACATAATTTTATAGAGAGGTCACATGGTTAGTTCTAGATTATTTTCTCAAGAATGATTGCTAAGTAGTTGAATTTGAAGATCCTAAAATAAATGGAATAATGTCTTGCATATTAAGTAAGATGGAAAAGTGAACCAATATTGGACAGGAGTTTTGAAGGCTAGTAATTTCTACGAAAATAGATAGATGCGGTCAAGTGAAGTTGATGGCATAAATATCATACTTAAAATGGGTGATTATGAATTAGGGGATTGTATATACATCTTCATGGTTCAAAATAAGGTTAGATTAAAGATTTAGTATTCAAAATTATTCATGAGTTATGTTACTAGAGTAAGAAAATGAGTTACGGTAAGGCTCAAAAACTTTGATTGGAAGATTTTGATGAAGCTATATCTTAACGAAGGTATCACTAGAAAATTGTTAAAAGGGGATTTGATTACTTATATTGATATTGTTATTTGGAGATCTAGATAACTTAAGGTAGTAGAAACAGTGATAATAAACGGTAATTCGAGGAATGAAAACTCAAAATAATGATAAGATTATATATGCCCTTTGTGATATCGCTTTAAGATTAAAAGGGTTAATGAAATTATAAGAACGGTAGATGACAAGGAAAACATATCTTATGAGAAGGGAATAAAATAACATTCATAGACGTTTTATTATGTAAAAAATAGAAGATTAAATTTATAACTCAAGGAATAAGGGCACTTGAGTGGTCGAAGCTATATTGATTTCAAGTTTTAGTTTTCTTTAGGATACCTAATTGGATGAGATTTTTGAGGACCCCATAATAGTATGAAAAATGTTATGAGATAGGATCTTCTAAGAGACAATGACCATCTACCAATGAGGATAGAAAACTAGCTATTGATGATGAGTCATGTACCAAAGATTGATGATTGATTATTATGGGTTGCATAAAAACTTCCATAGTGTACAAATATAGATGTTCGAGTAACTTTAACGTATATATTTGATGGATGTATTGCCTAATTGATTGGTAAAAATGAAAGTTGATCAAGATAATGATGTAGTAACTTGGAGGAGTTAGCAACATTAAAAATGATCAATATTGGGGTTATAAATATGTAAAATAAAGGGGAAGATAAATGGGATTAAGGATAAGTTATATGTGCGAGTTTAAAGGCTAAGTAAGAAATATATAAGAAGGAAGACAAGATAATATATATATGGTAGATGATCGAAAATCAAGGATTTTATAACGAGGAATGATTACATGATCCAAGATGGAAATTGTAACTCATGGAATAAAACTTAAGCAACAAGGTTATAGTGACTACAAACATTGACGTGCCTTTGGGGATTTTGAGTATAATGATATTATAGTTATATGCTAAGAAATTCAAAAGATGAAGACTATGGTTGAGGTATGATAAGCTAGTAGTTTTAGAAATTCGCGTATGGTGTTATCTACTTACTCGGGTGGTTGATTGCATAAAGGTAGGGTTGTTTTAAATTTTAAAGACAATTTTTTTCTTAGGGAGAGTTTGTAGCATTCGCTACCAAAGAAACCCTTATATGAGACTGGATTTTTTTTCTTCAATTTTTATTTTGAGTTGGGAAATATTATAAGCCATTGACTATTATTGGAAAAGGGTAACGAAATTTTATTTTAAAGATCCTAGGACAACGTCCTAAACTAGACAAGACAAGAACCTAGTACTCTAAGACCCTAGACTGACTTCCTTTAGTGGTATATAGGTATTACAGGACTCCTGTGAATTTTAGGAGGCCATTAAAATAAATTTTACTAGAAAAAGTAGTAAAATCGGTGAATCACAGAAATTACTACAGACAACCATTATACTAGTTTGACTCAAACTCTAGATAATTGTTCATTTAGCCCCAGACTAGACCCTGGAATTTACCCATAATTTATGGAAGTTATTTTTTTAGTTTTATAGTAACAAAATGAATGATTAAAGTTATTTAGTAATTAGTATAATTAACATATAGAACTTCTAGAAATCCCCTAGGTAAAATCCTATAACATTTTTGGCTAAAATTTGGTTTATTGACTTCTAATAGCCTAACTTAATTATTGGTAAATTCTGGTGAATTTATGAAATTAATTGGATTTATTATGAATTAATTGCAAACTTATTTATAATAACAAAATTTTAAAACTAATAAAAGAAAAATAAAGAAAGAAAAAAACCAAAAAATAAACCCTACCTACTTAACAGCTTATGAGGCACATATGTCAGTCTCTAGTGGGGGACTGCATGACAGTAAACGTATTCGCCACCCGCACACCTAGTACATTTGGGGCTTAGCCGAGCCGTGGCCACGTGCCTACGACTAGCCTTGGATTCAAATGAGGATCATCCTGGGACTTCTGATCCTAGTCCAACTAGGATTATGATCCGCGTTCAAACCCCCTATGTATATAAATATTCTGCAGAATTAGAAAACCCTAATAATTTACCTATTTTCTTCTTGCGAATTCCAGCAACCTGTAGACAAATTGTAAGCAAATTTTCTTCAACTTTCCAAATTCCCCTTTAGGTAAAATTTTGTAGAAAACTTAAATATGATGTCTAATATTTTTTCAGATTTTTAGTTAATTTTATATAAGTTTTTGGTACTTTATTTGACCCTTCTAGTTTGCTACAATACAATTCTGTGCGCATTTTATTCTAGGTACTTTATCTCCCAAATTGCAAGGCTAAATCTAGATTTGTAAATTGTTCCAGAACCCTAACATGCTATAGTTTCATCCATACAAATTTCAAAAAATAATATATTTTTTTATAGATGAAAGCCATCTAAAACCTTAGAAAATTATGTCATAATCTACGTTCCTCAAATCACCTTAAAACGGGTGTATTTTCTCCATACGATCTCAAATGGAAATTTTGAGCACACCACTAAAACCGCATTGATGAGACCTTCAAATCTAGGCTGATAAAAAAAATTTGAGATAAAAAGTTTTGGACTAAATTTTGGTCTCTGTTTGTGTGTCATTCATAAGTATCAAAAACTAGTAATTTTATGTTTTTCTTATTGTTTTAAGGTTCCTGTAATTTTTCTTAAGATATGGAAAAAAAAATTAGACTGTTAAAAACCCTAAGAATCTAGTGGACTAATAGACTAAATTAAATTATGGGTAATTTGTTATCTCTAATATAAGTTTGATATTTTGTGTATGGAATTATGAGGCTATTTTCTGTGTGGAATTATGGTTCTATTTGATTGCTGATTTTGGGGAGGTGTAATGTGTCCTTTTTAAGGAGTATCTATAAATTTTGATTCCGTCTTCGACAGGAATTCATGTAAGTTTACATGAACGATCGCACCTAGCATTATTAATAGCATGTTTGTTTCCTATTTTTATTGTTGTCTATATTTCTATATGATCTCCATGTATGTGTCGAGTTGTTGATATCAACACTTGTACACATATAGTTAATGTATAGTTCTTAATATTCAGTCGTACTTGACTTTTACTCGTTACTCGTTTACTTGCATGACTGGTCTATTAGAAACTATAAAAGCATAAACATTTTTATTAACAAAATAGAAAATTCCATGTGGTAAGTTTCTTCTAGTTATAATAGATCCCCCACGAGAGCCTCTCTCTACGTGAAGGGTTACCACATGAGAGCCTTCTTTCAACAAAAGTATATATTTCCATGCTAGAGCACTCTTCCAGTATGAAAAGTTTTCCTGCGAGTGCTTCCCTCTAGCAAGAGGGATTTCATCTTGCAAGTACCCCTCCAACATGAAGGTTCTTTTCATGTGGACATTCTCCCCACGAGACTACAAATATCCTCATTTAAGTGTCATATGCATAAAAATCCATGCTTCAGTTGTGCAGAGACATGGGAATATTGCAGAATTCGAGGCAACTCGTCAACAACTATCATATTAGGTTGTCATGGTGCATGAAATTACAACAACAATAAGCCATGTGACAGAGAATGTAGTCATCCCCACGGGAGTGTGCATAAATTCTCGTATAATTGCTGCTACGTGGGAAAATCTCTTTATACGCCACATGAACAACATGCTACATGAAAAAATCTTCTTAAGCCGAGAATGACGGATGCGATCGATTTAGCTTATAATTTGACATCGCTATTAGTAGACGACCAAATGATGTGTAGAGATATTAAGACATCTTATATTACCTTGACACGTACTTTGGTACATGATATAGAAATGTGACATTCATGATAGGATAAATGTTATCATATCCGACAGATCATCGATACGTTCGGAATATGTGTTGGTATAGTTCATACTTGAAATTAGAGATGCTTGTATTGGACATAGTAGTTATGAATTGGACATATTGTGGACTTGATATGCATATATAGTAGCATTAGGCAGGAGACAGTCGTTAAGGATATTGGCAATTTTACACTTTTTATGTGACTGTAGGCTCTGATGGAGTACCTACGTACGTATAAGAATACACCTATCTAAACACATATAAATGCCTATATGTATGTATGATATCATGATGTACGAGATGCTTACAATATGTTAGATAGTAACGTGGCACGTGTTTTTAGCACGCTATTCAAGGCCATGCGACTGTTGGATTGTTGGCATGAACATCACGATATCGGTTGATGTTGTGCAATGATCTTCCACTTTGATATTGCGTAGATTAATTTATGGTGATATTGATTAGAATATGTTAATAGGGCAACTTGGATCCACTGTACTCCCAGTCGAGGACATTCGTCAGGCAACACCGCAGCAGCAGGCAGCAAGCAAGTGTACCTTGTCATCGTTCACAGATTTTTATTTTGCCTTGTATTTATTTTTTGGTTCTTGGTGTATTTATATTTACTGCTTATATTATGTTACAACCATAGGATCGTAGTCAATACATAGCATCCGAGTTGTATTCGGGTGCCGACAACCGTCTACAGAGTCGTGTATCGGTTAGTTGCATTATCGATGTGATAACCTGTTCGTGCTACTTCATGCACGATATACCTTATGAAACTTGACACGACTTGTATCGGCATGATTCATACTTGAGATATTCATGGATTCCGAATTTTGTGATAGAAAATGACTCACGACATGAGATAGAGATCATGCTTATATTAACATAGTTGACTCGATATATAGTATTTTGTCTTACGAGTTATGGACATGATACATGAGATACATTGGGACAGGGAGAACAGAGTCGTGTCGTTGGGCTACCACTTATATCATAGTTACCATTGCTTGCACTTCGGTCATAGCAGTGCAGGTACCCTGGGTGGGGTTTCGGTATTGATTGGTGGTCTAGCGGACGAGTGTGTTTTCAGTTGTACTCACATCGTCGGTTATGTTAGTTACACTTGAGCACTTATACTATTTACTGTTTACTTTGGCATATTTATTCTGTACCTTGCTATGTCCCTTGAGGACCTGGATCCAGATTATGTCTTCAGGTGTAGACGATGAGGTTTACCCAGAGGTGTACGGTTCAGGCATTAACACAAGAGCATGAGTTGCAGCTGAGGACGAGATTCTTTTGGATGATTTACTTGAGCTATGTATGATCTTTTATCTTAGATCACTGGCATCATTTCTTTAGCAGACATTTAGTTTATCTTTTACTGTTCTTTACATTCAGTACTTATTGTAGCGGGTGGTTCCCCGTGATACTTTTGATGATGCACACTATTTGAGACTTATTCCTTTATGCATTATGCTGGACTTGTTTATCTATGAGTGTATTATGTTTTTGTTATGTGGATGATATTAGATATATATTGCATGTGGTTAGTATCACGCCCCTGAACCAGAATATTGGAAAGCGAAACAGACAAGGCCAGCTACGTATACTTAGAGCACTCTGGTACTCCGTATATACGGTAAAGCTGTAAGACATGAGGGCTCACTACTACAAACCAACAGTCAAGCCTAGGTCCAATAAACCCTAGTGTCTCAATCACAAGAACAACAAAAATAATAACAAGATGTAAGATCAACTGAAATATAATAGTAAAGTGTCCCAAACTATAATATATAGATGATCATGATGCTAATAAACACATCATGAATAAACTAGCCAGAATCTGAGTCATACATAATCAATCCTAGGATATGTCAATCATGCTAATGCCCGTAGGATAACTAATCAAACTACAACAAGAGCTAAATACTTGCTTGGTGACTAAACAACCAAAAATAGAACGTATATCAGGGTGGAGAAGTAAGAAAATCCACTCAAGCGGTCTGGTGCTCCTGGTGGCCACCATCCTCAGGAAAGTATAAAAGATCCTCTAGTGCTGCTACTGGATCTGGCCATACAAAACCAGTGGGGTCAGACCCCCAAATAACAAATACCACAAAGGAAGGCAATCTAGGAACTTAAACCAACAACATAAGTAATACAAATACTGGAAAGTACGGACTAAATATAATTGATCTCAGGATAATAAATACTGTAAAACCTGCAATGAGACATATCCGGACCTGATAATCAATAAGGAAATAACAAGTACTAAAAGTAAAAGTGATCATGTGAAGCCTAGACTATTCATCAACCATAAATCATGGCAAATCACATAATTATGGCTTGATACCTTTAACTAACTAGGGTTCTCACAATCCTTAAATTAAAAACTTTATAATGCAACGCGATACTAGAGTTCCTTCTGATCGCATGCCCCTGCAGCCCTTCCGAGATATCCATATACACAACCAACTGGATACTCCTCAAGATATGCCACAATATAAACCACTGGATACTCCTCAAGATAACAGTATGAATAACCGAGACTACATACAATCTTGGAAAATCTCTAACCATGTACTAAGTGAATCTCTAGTTACTTAACCCCTAGCAATTTTTTGTATGAATCCGGGTGTGACATTCTATAAAATTTATCCTAGACATGATGTAGACAAATAAAGTTCTAATAGTAATATAAATAGGTTTAATATACATTGCACAACTGGACTCATGTATGCCACGACAACAATAAAGCCACGTAAAACCAAGTGAAGCCGGGTAAAGCCAAGTAAAGCCATGTCAATCCAGGTGAAGCCAGGTAAAGCCATGTACAACCATGTGAAGCCAAGTCAAGACATGTCTGATGAAGCCATGTAAAGTCATGCCAAGTCAAGTCAAGTCCAGTCAATCATGTCATCACGTGTAGCCGGGCAAAGGAGGGTAAAATCGAGTAAAGCCAAGTCAAGTTGAGTCATCTGAAGCCATGTAAGTTCATCTCTAAAATTAGGTCAAGTCATCGCGTGTCCAAGAAAAAGCCATAAGTTTCAACATGAAATCACGAAAAAATAAGAATTCCTAAAGAAAGTGCACGATCGATATACCGGCGGTACAACCCAGTACACCGTCGGTACACCGGTCCAGAGATAGAAAAAATATAGCAAGTTTTGGATTCCAAAAAATTGGTATAACATCGGTATAGTGTAGTGTACCGTCGGTATACCGTTCCAAGTAGGCAAAAAGTTATTAGAAAAATATCGTTGGTACAGCCCAGTACACCGTCAGTATGTCGGCGAAGACAAATATCCTGACATCGGTCAACCAATTTTGGCATGATCGGTATACTGTCGGTATACTATAGTACATCATTGGTATACCGATAGGATTCATAAAAAATATCAAAAAAATCAGTCGATCGAAATTGGTATATCGTCGGTATATTGTAGTATACCGTCGGTATGCCGGTTTTCAAGAATAAACATGGTTAAATCAAGTCTGATTTTTAAGACCCAAATCAAACCCCAAAAAATTACCAGAACCAAGTCTAACAGAAACCCAAGTCTAGGATAAATCTCATATCACAATATGGACTAAATCTCACGGTCATAACTCCGGTACCGTTTCCGTTACCGAGTTACCAAAAAGGGACGGAACAAGATTCTATCAGAAATTAAAATCGAGACGGACACTAGGCTAGAAATCATGATATGAATACTAATAGTAAAGCAAGTCTAAGCAAAATAACAACAACCAAGTTCCAAAAAAGTAAAATGACAGGAAGTAAAAGAAGTTCACGAAATCGGCAAGATGTACTTACCTAATGCGAGCTCTCAGCCTAATTTTCTAGTCTACCACCACAAAGGGGTTCAAAAATCATACTCCAGGTCTCAAGACCATGCTTCCAAGCTTGGAAGAAAATGAAGAAGAGAGGAGAAAGAAAGAGAAAGAAGAAAATAAAATAGCTCGAGTACTATTTATAGAGAAAATATCTCAAAAATATCTCAAAAGTTAAACAAATATCTGTCGGGCAGTATACCGTCGATATACTGTAATATACCATTGGTATACCGGTCAAGTAGTAAAGTTTCAATTTTGAGAATTCTTGAGCTTCCTCGAGATCCAATAAAATACAATAATTAGCACAAAATATGTATCCGCATAAAATACGAATACTGTGAGACGAGTCTCACAACTATTTTAGTTATGGACTATTGCTTATATTTACAACTTAAGTGAACTCTAAAGGGTCTATTAGATTAGAAAGCCCAATGGAGTTGTACTGTTGGCCATTGCCACGTGGTTTGGTACATTGTATTTTGGTTTTGTTGGGTGGATTTTGCGTAGATCTTAATTTAAAGTTTTGGTTTTTCATGGGTTACATATATTTTTTATGGTTTTGATCTATTAAAACATAATATCTTAGAAAAACCAGTTTTCTTACGTGATGGAGCACTTTATTTCAAGCATTTTGGCTTTTGGTTCACTTAATTCGGAGTTAAAATAAAGTTTTTATGGAGAAAATAATTTTTAATTTTTTGGAGTTTTTGCCATGACTGAAGTTGTTGTTTGGAGAAGACAAAGTTTTTATGCGGCCAGAGAGATATACGGCCGAGAGTGCTATGCGTCCGGAAGTGCCATGCGGCCTGAGCTCTTTGTCGCAAACTGACCAGCATGTGTCCATCTTTGTTGGAAGAATGACTGATTGCTACACAAGTGTTCTGGAACTCCTTGTGTTTTCACACGCTGAACGAATAAGAAATTCACTAAGTCCAAGAAATATTATATGCGGCCGGGTAACCTATGTAGCCAATAGAGTTTGCGGCCACATTTCTTGGACGCATGACTCAGAACCATTGGCGCATATCACTATAATTTTATACTTTCTCTGACACACTTTATTGCAGGTCACATCAGTAATATCAATCACTTTATATCACTTTACGGATACTTGTCCCGAGGAGTAGACTTTAACCCCGATCCATGTGGCCTAGACTTCTATGCGGCCTAAACTTCCCATGTGGCCTAGACTTCTATGGTGCCTGGACATCCCATGCGGCCTAGAGACACATGCAGCCCAGTAATTTTATTTCGATTGTTTCTCATTCTATTGTGGTTGTTTCTGGCAATTGCTTGTGTTATGATTCTAAGGAATAAATTGCTTAGCAACCAGACCTCGTGCTAGATATGACCATGAGCTAAGATTGGAATGTACATGGAATGATTGAGTGATTGGACTAAGATTTCAGTATGAACCATAGTAAGTGATAAGTGACTAACCAGTTATGTGCATGACATAAGCTTCGTGTTACAATATGATCTTGATACATGTGACCCAATGTATAATTGGCAATTGGACTCGAATACTGTATCCGTGGTGACACAAATTATTCCCTGGAAGTATATATGATCATATATGCACTGAGGTGCGATATACAGTGTCACGTGTTAATTGATCTATATATGGGTTGTGCATCGAGAATGCCTCCTAATTCCTGAATGTGTGATATTATATATATATATATATATATATATATATATATATATATATATATATATATATATATATATATATATATATATATTTCCCAGCACGAGCATGATATGCGAGTCGAGTAACAAAGCATGGTTAGGATATTGATTAATTGAATGTTGCATACACGCTCGGGTGAATCCAGATCGAACTTCCATGGATTCGTATCTAGTGAGCCCGGACTTTGTACGACATCTTAAGAAAAACTCTCATGTTACCACACCTTGAGATTTCGAACACAATATAGGGATAATTAAGTAACTAAAAGTGGTAGTAATATATGGAGGAAACGGTATCCCGAGATCATGCCAACGAACCTTCCCACAGAGATTCATTCTATTGTGTTGGGGGCTGGCCACCACAGATACTGTATATCATCCGCCTTTAACCTATGATAAATAATGCCGAGCCATTAATTTCTTATAGGAGCACTGGTGTCATGACCCACACCCGATATAGGGTCACGAGTACATGGTTACGTCCAGCCTACGTCACAGCATCGACGGTAGAGCATTGTCTAGGTCAAGACTATCTAACTAGCAATCTCACATAAATATCCAACTCCATGAGTCAAAGATATAACAATATAATATAAAATACTCAATCACGAAACTAAAGCTCGATAAGATATCAAAAGAATAATCCAAATCACGACCACAAAGTCTAAATAACAATATAATATCTATACTTCAAACAATAACATCCAAGTCTCAAATATATGCCGGAAATAAATCTGGTACCAAAATGCTAAAATAAACTAACTAATATAATTGGTGATTCCAGCTAGACTTACCGGCAATCATACATGAGCTACAAGGTCTGTATATGCTACTCCCTCATGCGGTCCATAGAAAGTCGGACAACAATCCTCTAAATAGTCATCTGAAAAAATATCTAGTCAGGATAGAACGAGTAAAAAATAGTAGCAGTTTCAATTAAATGATGATGACAATAAAACAGTAATAGAGAGTGTAATACAATATGAAAATAAATAACTGAATCATAACTGACAATATCAATATGGAAAATGGATAAACATAACTATATGGCATAGAAATAAATAGACAGAGCAATAGGGAACTTCTCAGTAAAAATGAAATAGACAGGTAGAAACTATACTCATTACGTGCCTTGAAGTATTAGTGTTGTCATGTGATCGGCTTGGAAACTTGCACAATACGATAGGGCCTGGCTAATTATATGTGAGGTGTATGATTAACTCACAATACTTTCTCTTGCACAGTAAGGGTATGATCACACATCTAGATAGTACTTTTCCACCCCGACTAGTACAGTTGATCCAAACTATGACACGTTTCACATAAATAACTTGCGCAGTAAGGGTAACTTGCACAATAAGCAGAAAAAGAAAAATCTTATGATGGGGATCCATGCTATACTAATCTATATACCATCGTATCAGAAATCAAATAGAACATAACTAAGTACATGAATCATAGTAAATACATATAGTAAAAACTATCAGAAAATGTACTCGCCTGTGGTCCAGAGAAATGAATGTCAAATGATGTACGTCTTGGTGTCACACTGACCTAAATATGAATTATAAGTCAAAATAGTATTTTGGAATTATAAGCATGCTAAACTAGCTTAAAACTAGGTCTCTAAGCCAACACTAGGTGTAACTAAGTCAAACTAGGTTAAACTAAGTCAGACTAGTCAAACTAGGTCAAATTAGTCAATTCTAAGCCAAACCTTGCTAATCTAGGTTTTCTAGATCGTAACTGGTCATTACCTTGCTAATACTAATTTACACTAGCTAATATACAGACTATGTATTAAATAATACTTATATATAGTTATTCATATAATACCTTAGTCTATAACTTCATTGTCCAACTTAATACCTAATACCTTATCCCCCAACTCCAATACCTTGGCTTTACCTATTTACCCTATCATAATACCTTGGCCACGTAACTTCTTCTACCCAATAACTTAACTCATTACCCATGATACACTACTACTAAGTTATACTAGATCTCCTACTCATGATACCAACTCTTATTCAACAGTCCCAGTACTATCCTAACACCCACGGATATTTCACTTAACCATCCTTAGCCACAACACTTACCTATACTATTACCTATACTAGTACACATTAACATGTACCCAAGTATCTCCTGTTACTTAGTACTCTAACCCACAACTAAAAACACTAACACCTATACTACAACCCATGTTTCATGGATACCCACTCCACTGATACAAATTGGTATCCTCATCACACCTACATACCTTACCTTAGCTTTAAAATCAACCCAACTCATATCCTACATAAGCACTAATACTCACAACTAATTTTAACCACACCACAACTAGCTCTAACACCACCCCTAACACCAAAATCACCCTTCAAGTAGTTAGCTGCTTGAGCCCCCATTCCTTAGTTGCTGCGCATACACACTGTTATTATGTTGCACCATCAATTGCCTTATCTGATACACCATGGTACCCCACTCATCTGTTTGATCTGCGCACATCAACCCTACTGCTTTAATGCTCTTATTGTTGTTAGTGGTCTTGCTCTAATATTGTTGCCAAAGATTCCTATACTGTTACTACTGCTTGACACTACTGCTGTTGTAATCTGATAGCAGCAGACCACACTATTATTCTCTATTTCCTCTATTTCAGTCTCCTCCCTCTCAAAGTGTGTATATAACCAACCCCCAACTGCATTTCCTACTAATACTACTTGCCAATTCCATTTGAATCCCCCTCAACATGCACAGACCTTGATGTGCAAGTTTCCCCGTACTGCTACTGCAATTTTACTTAATGCTTTTCCCCACCCACACTTGCAACCATCACTTTTATATATATATATATATATATATATATATATATATATATATATATATATATATATATATATATATATATATATATATATATATATAACACTCACTTATTAATTCAATACATTGCACACATAATGTGCACAACCCCTCTTGATACTTAGCCCAAAGAATCCATATCCAAGTTGGTACCCCATGTATCCTACAACCAAGGTGCTAACCTCAACACCTTACACCCGATACTCATAATATATATATATATATATATATATATATATATATATATATAGAGAGAGAGAGAGAGAGAGACACTCACCCCCCCTCCCACATCTCACGACTGGAAATTGCTTACTACTGCCTATACATTCCCTGAACATCAGACCCCAATGACAACATCTCAACTCCTACCAATGCATTCCGCATGCAGCCCTCTAGCACTGGTGCTTGATGTTCTCAGATGTGCATGGCACATCTCAGTGCAATACTGCAGTCCTAACTCAATACTCCCCATCAGCTAATCTGAGTTACCCTCAACCTGGACTGGACCTGCACTGGATTCCCATCTAGATAAATACAATAGTGCCCTCCAGTTGCTGTGCACATCTGTCAGTCCCTTAAAACACTCTCTCCTTTATTTTTACGTGTCAACATACCCACAAAGACATTTCTAACACATCCCTATTGTGGTCACAACCCTGTGCATGAAGCACCTTGCCACAGACTCGAGTTCCACCTCCTCACTGCACACACAAAAATTCTCTTCAACATACTAACACTTGATACTCATAGTTCACCCTATCAACTTATATTGATACTCATAGAACTCATATCCACTTATGTCACGACCCGCACCAGGTATAGGGGCACGAGTGCGTGGGTACGTCCAGCCTACGCTGCAGCATCGGCGGTAGAGCGCTGTCTAGGTCACAATACTATCTAATTATTTTCATACGAGCATCCAACTCCATAAGGAGTCACAGATAGCACAATATCATATGAACAATACTCAATCACATAGCTAAAGCACAATAAGATATCGAAAAAATAAATAAACTAAATTACAACACAAGTCTAAATAGAATAATCTAACTCAACAATAATATCCAAGTCTCAACAAAGTATGCCGGAGACAAATCCGGTACCATAAACTACTAATAGAAACTAACTAAATAACTATTGATCCCGGCTAGACCTCCTGGAATCACACCTGGCTACAAGGTCCAAGTCAGCATCTACTCTTCCTGTGGTCCATAAAATGTCGGATATTCGTCCTCTAAGGCATAGTCTGGAAAAATATTTCCAGTCATGATGGAGCAAAGTACATCTCTAACAGCAGTTCTACATCAATGATATAAACTATGTAGCAGTAAATAGATGGAAATATACAAGATGCATATACATGTACGAGAGATATACAATAAAGGAAATACTGAAAATATTGTAAATAAATACGGGAAGGAATAATATCACAATAAAGAAGAATACTATGACTAAGTGTGTGAGTACTAGCTTTAACATGTGACCGGCTTGGGAACTTGTACATGAATATGGGCCTGGCTAGTCATACGTGCGGTATATGACCAACACTAACATGAGAACAAGACTTGTACATGAAGGGTATGATCACATATCTATACTAAAATACTCCCCACCCCGACTGGTATAGTATATCCAACCATGGTACGCTATGGCACGGGATTCTCTAGGAAGGTATCAAGTCTCCCCGAGAATCAGTGTCTATACATGCACAAGATAAACAAAAAAATAAGACTTATACAAGATACACCATGAACAAGGAATAACATCTCATGACGAGATCCGGATATACCAATCCGTGTAACCATCGTGTCAAGAAATATGGATATTTATACTAAATATAATGAACATAGAAGATATTATAGATAAAAAAACTATCAGAGAATGTACTCGCCTGTGGTCCTTTGCTGGTATGAATCAGGGTCCAAGTCAAAGTCCAAATAGCCTATGTATTACAAATTTTACCATGTCAAAATATAATTTATTTCAATTTATTTAATTCTGGAATAATTACTCTAAAATCTTATTTTAATCTTAGTATTCTTATTTTTATGTCAAAACCTATTTTTTGCCCAAAAGAACCTAAATTTTTATCGATTTGAGACTTATGGCACGCAAATCGAGGCGATCTGTTGACCGAAAAGTCAACCAACACAAACTTGACTTTCATGCATGATTTCTCGTAATTTTATCATCAAAAATATGCTGAAATTTACGGCTCGTCCGAATTCAAATTCGTTTGAGAATTATGGCACATACAAATTTTGTATCATGCACCGATGGTTAAATTCTAACCTAGAAGTTCTACAGAATTAACAGTATATAAATACTTCGAATTAAATTCTGGGAAAAACATATGTCAATTATCTTGACATTATCTTTCCAAAACTTTAAACGGTTCATGATTCTGATTCCTGGTTCTCCCAAAATCGTGAAAATATTGAAACACGTCTATTTTTGGACATGCTGTACTCTAAGAATTTTCCAGAATTTAATAATCATATTTTCGTAAAAAAAATTATATATTCAGAAATATAACCTCAATATCGTTCTAACGCAAGAAACTGGGCCTCGTTTGGAGTCCGAAGCTATGTGCAATGGCTTCTGGAAGATGAAGGAACCCTAGATGGCAATTCTCTAAAATTCGGCTGAAGGAAAACCCTAGAAATTAATAACTTAAACTATTATATATATAGAGGAGAGAGAGAGCAGCCGCGGCTCGGAGAGTGCCACATGACAGTCATCCGTGGCTGCCCACTCAGATCGAATGGTCAGGCATTGACACAGCTCGGCTCAGCTGAGTTCGAGTCGAACTCTGACTCGGCTCGGCTCGAGGTCGGCTCGGCTTCACCCACACCCAACCCGCGGTCACTGACAAGCGGACCCCGCACTGTTGGCTGCAGGAGGCTGACGGGTGGGCCCCTGTTGGCTGACTGGGCAGAAATAACTACTTTTTGGGTTTTCTTTTTCAGAAATTAGTTTTTTATTCACTTTTTCTTAATTAACTCGAAATAAATGCTAAAAATAATCAGAAAATTCCCAAAAAATTCTAAAAAATATATTTTATTATTTAGAACCTCAAATAAAAGTTTAGAATATTTTTAATTAAGTTTGAACCTAAAATAAATTCTTGAAAGTGCTAGAAAATTAGTGTTACTAGTTTTTAATTAACTAAAAATTATGAAAAAATCCCACTAGCCCCAAATTAACCTAAAAATAACATTTAGGCTAGAATTTTAGGATACGGAGGTTACAACTTAAGACTAACATTGACTTTAGGAATTCACATCTTATATTATACACTCAAGTATCAAACCTAAATACTCAACTCGATGGTACCAAGCCCCAATGCATAAACACTAGTACAAAACTAAAATCACACACACCTAATATGCACCATGCCACCAATATACACCAATTAACAAACACCTAGTGTGCGCCTTTTAATAGTACACACAAATACCATGATACACTCATGGTATACTCTCCCAATATTACAATACACTACCAATGCAAATGGTACTCATCTAATATAGTCAAATAAGTATAAATAGCACAATAGATATTTCATCAAACACTTGGTGTCCAAATTCAGAGTTTTTCTTAAATGGACACAAAACTAAATGTAACTTTCTCCATAGGTCTCCTATGAACCTAGTTCTTCTTCCTATGTGTAGCTCTTAGCCATGGAAAGGTTCCTAGGGGTTTATTTTATCATTTAAAACTGAAATAACAAGAAGGACAAGATTTTTACCTATTGGGAGATGAATTCCTAATATAATGCACCAAGAGGACACAAAGGATGGATGGACACCTCATTCAAGCAAGCTCCACACTAAAGCTTTTCTTTGCTCCTCCAAGATCCTTAGAATGGGTTGGGAATAAAGAAATAAGGGTAGATTTGGTAAGGAAGGGATTAGGGTTTGCTTCTAAATTTGGGAATGAATAACTAGGAAAGCAAATAAAGGTTAATCATGAATAAAGAGGCTTATATAGGCTTCCTCTTAGAGTTAGGGTTAGTTTGAGGAATATTTGAATTGACTCAAACGCCCCTCTCATTCTTTCATAAATATGATCAACTAATCCTATAGAAGAAATATTCTATTCTTGAGTCTAAATAGGTTTAATAGACTTAATATAGTCATGAATAACTAATGACTCAAGTCAAATAGTCTAAACTCAATAACTAACTCATTCTCCTAAACTAATGAGTCAAACCATGACTAACTAATTAATTAAGTTAATGGGTCAAGTCGGGTCTAGTTAGATCCACTAGTGTCAAGTCTAATTAAATAATCTAATCCACTAATCTATCATAATACTATTTATAGTATATATATCATATACATATATTAAACAAAATATAAACACAAAATTTATAATAATACAAAATTTTAAAAATACCCATATTCTAGAAATATGGTTATTAGAAGTCTACCCCCTTAGAAAAATTGTATCCTCAAAATTTAAGACAGCTCATCTCTCTCTAGCCAGTCATAACATATTCATTAATCTTCACTACGGTTAAACCCCAAACAATCATTGTCTAAGAGAGTCCTATCTAAAATAACTCAACATGCAATTCTATGAAAAAAATATGCATGGTTATAGTCTCTGTTTGTCATGATATTATAGTCTTTCTCAGGGTATACAACTGATTACATTCTAACATGAAAATTACTGATGCAAACTAAAGGTACTAAGAAATCAATCAATCGATCAAATAGATTAAAAGGAACAGAAAGAAAGAACATGAAAGAATATGCTAACCCATCACCTGTAGCATCGACCTCCTCAACTGTCATCGCAAAAGTGCTGCCCTGCTGGGGTATCTCCCTCTGCGGGTACTAGGCATGATGTTGTGCCACAGGTGGCCTAAAGGGACCCCTACGGTCGTGAGCTGCACCTTGAGCTGGGTGGGCTATGGGACAATCTCTCACTTGATGTCCCGCAGTACTACAGTACAAACAAAAATAAAGCCTCTTCCGGTAGCTCTCCCAAAGGTAACCTGGCTTCTTGCTAAAATAACAAGTGGGAGCCTGCTGGGTCTGCCTCGTAGGCTGCTGCTGATCCTGCTAAACACGAACCGGTGCTTGGTACTGCTGGTGGTAATGCTGAAACGACCACTGTTGCTGCTGAATATGGGGATACTTGGCCTATCCTGCACTTCCAATCGCATCTCCTGAAATATCATGACCCCTCTGGGGCCCGAGATCCAGATTATCCTTAGCAATTTGGGCATCCATCAGAATGCCCTCGATGATAGTGGTACGATGACCAAAAGTTCGTGACTTGATCTCTCTCATCAGCCCCTTCCTGAACTTTCGAGCTTGATCTCCTGGTCTTGAATCATGGATGATGCAAAAAGGCTCAAACGGTACAACTCTATGGCGTACTCATCAACCGACATGCTCCCCTGGAATAAGTCATGAAACTAACTCTCCAAACCTCCCAAGGCCACATCGGGGAAGAATTTTTTCTTGAAAAGCACTTTAAAAGTCTTCCAAGTAAGTCCTCGTGCGGTAAGTCTGGGCTCCGAGCGATACCAAGTGAGTGCAATATCAAACAATTGACTTTCGGTTGCCTCGATCTGCAAGATCTCTCGGATCTAGGTCAATCCTAGGTTCCTCTCTATATCCTCTAACCAGTCATCATCGTAGAATATTTTTTTGATACCCTTGAACGCCCGAGGTGCCATCCTCTTGAAGTCTACTATAGTGCCTGGCCTTTGTTGCTGCAGCTGGCCAGGATACTGCTGGGTAAGTCTCTCCATTGCCTGTAGGGCCACCTGGTGAGAATTTTCTATGCTCCCCCTTATCAGCTCAGTCTGCGCTTGGTGTGCCTCTGCCTGCACCCTTTGAGCCTCAGCTTGAACATGCTCGGCCTCCGCCGACACCCTCTGGGCATCTACAATGCCCTGGATCAAAGTGAAAATATGTGCCCCATCAGCAGGTATGCCTCCAGGAAAAGAAAACTGTGGAGGAGGAGGAAGGTCCTCCGAAACAGCTGGAGCAACCCTCTTGAAAGGTGGGGGAGGAGGACCCCTGAAAGTTGCTGAAACTCCTATGCAAACATAATATGAAGGAATAGTCCCTGCCACTCCTAGGTAGGAGGTCGAGAAGTCGCTGATCTCTCCGACATGAAAGCTCCTTCTGATCGCTGTGACATGGTCTTCGGCGGTATCTTGAAGACAGATTGAAACAAGAAGAAGTCAATAAGGTACAAGATACGATATTATCAAGGATGGACATTAATATTCAAAGAAAGCAATATTCAGAAAGAATAAGGATAGTAAATTAATAGATTAAAAGTTTATCCTAGTTGTGATTGAGCACCATCTCTCATCCTAGTATCCTATATCATATTTCCTATATCCTACAGCAAGCTTGTAGTAGTACAGCTAAGTCATTGCACTCCCATGATACCACACTAATTACGAAGCCTGACCTGCATGGACCACCACTACTGGAACCATTAATACCATGATTTAGCACAATAGCCCTACGAGGAACTGGTGCATTAGTGAAGTGCATGTATATTCCTTTATTTTGGCTCAGTTAGCCCATGTTCGGCAATGGCGTAATCTGAGGATACCTATTATTCATTATTTCTGAGATAAGCTCAGACTCCACAAATAGCAAGCCGTACAAGTGATTGACCGATATAAAAAAATTGGACTTGGTTGTGATTGTATTATTTTTGTTAGTAGTCTATGGTCATGGACTATCATAATGTGATGGTTCAAGCCTTGTCCTTGTTTGGTTGTAGGGTTGGGCCTTTGTATTAGGATATATCGTGGACCTGGACTATGGCACAGAACCTATGTATACATATATCTATTATTTTGGGTTTTGTTTCTCCATTTCTGCTCCTTTGTGGTACTTGCTATTTGGGATCTAACCGACTGGTTTTGTATGGCCAGGTTTTAAGCTAGCACTCGAGGATCCAACCTACTTTTTCCCGGCTTATGGCGCATACCAGGACATGGTAACAGAGGATAACGAGTATATTTTCTTCTTCCCTGCTCGTCATTGTACATTTTCTTCTTTTGAGCGTTTAGCCATCGGCACCTGTTAGCCAGCACATCTGGACATTAGTCTCCTTAAATGATTATAATAAATCAGACTATAGCTGATCACTGTCATATACTTTTGCTACTCTACCAGCTTCTTATTTTGTACAGCTGGTCTCCGAAATATTTTGAGAAAGCGTTTGGGATGCCTTATTTCTTTATCATATATGCTCTATGTTTATTGATTCTTGTTTGATTGATTAAGATATAGATATTTGTATGATCCTAAATAACTTGATTTTAGCATACACCCCATGTCTTATTACAGTCGTGATCACCGTACTATGTATAGTACCTTGTACGGAGTAGCTGGTCATGTCCGTTTTCGTATTTCGGTACTGGGCGTGATAAGGCTTTATTGGTGGCCCATGAAAGTCTATTCTATATACTTGTGGGGTATCATGGTCATAGGAGTCTCAATCAAATATGAATCTTTCTTGAAATATTTAATTTGTCCTCTTTAAAACTCAGCTTGAATTCTTCCAGATTGGTTGCTTCCTTGTTCTCGTCATGTACTTGATTGTGTCTTATGCTCTTCTTTAGGGCTTCTCCTTCCCCCGATGGTGCAACAACGAGAGAGGTAGAATTGCCAGTGGAATGAGGTCCTACAGGACCACAAACAGGGACCCAATTTGAGCCCACGATAAATAGAATAGAGTAGCAGGTTCTAGGTGCTCGAGGCACAGAGGGCTTAGTATAAGGCACATCAGAGGCAGACCGACGTTCTACGGCAGGGCATCGAGAGTGCTCATCAGCTTGCTTGTTCCGTAGTCGAGAGAGGAGTTCCAGTCCAGCAACAGGTTGTTTCTCAGGTTGCTCAGCTTCGGCCAGGCAACATTCAGGACTTCAAGAAGCTGGAGCCTAGGGTCTTCAAGGGGACGGAGGGCATCGTCTAGGCTGATGATTGGCTCGAGGACATTGAGCGTCTTATGAGGGTATCCCATCTTTCTGAGGATCTGAAGGTTGAGGCGGTAGGACTTCAACTGTTCAACGTCGCTCGTACTTGGTTCAGGAATGAGCCAATTCTGGTTGACACAGGACAGTCTTGGGAGGTATTCAAGGACCTCTTCAAGAAAAAGTTTTTCGCTCGGGCAAACAGGCTAGAATTGGGGAGACAGTTTGAGAGTCTCATTCAGGGGAGCATGTCTGTGGAGGAGTACGTTGTGGAGTTCGACAGGTTGAGCCAATTTGCAGAGTATTTGGTGAGAGAGCCAGAGGTTCGGGCTATTCGTTTCCGTGAGGGTCTAAACTGGAAAATGAAGATCCTTATTCCATCTTTTTATGAGACATACTCGGAGATACTTGCGGAGGCACGCAAGGTTGAGCGAGAGTTGGGTTTGAATCCCAAGAGAGACCGTAATTCTTTTTCGGGGGCCAATAGCAGTACAGTATCTGCCAAACATCCTCATTTCCAGTCCACATCTTTCCAGAAGCCACAGCACCACCAGACTCCAGCTAGGGCACCTTTTCACCAGGCACCACAGCAGCAGAGACAGTTACAGTAAGCTTTCTGCCACTACTGCAAGAAGTCCGACCATATCTGGGAAATTTTGTAGGAGAGGCTAGGAGTTTTTTGTATTGTGGTACTGAAGGGTATCATTTGAGAGAGTATCCTCGTCGTGCAGTTCAAGGAGCAGCTTCAGCTCCGAGGGCACAGATGAGACTACTTGCAGTATAGCCGAGGGGACCGCTTTTGACACAGCAGCAGCGTTATGTCCAGCATCAGCAGCAGGGAGGTGCACATCAGGGACGAGCGTTTGTTATGACTGTTGAGGAGGACGAACCCACCGGAGATGTCATTGCAGGTTCTATTCTTCTTGATTTCATTCCAGCTTTAGCTTTGTTTGATAGTGGCGCTTCCCATAGTTTTGTATCTGTTTTTTTTTTGCTCTAAAGCATGGTTTGGTAGCTGAGTCTTTGCTTAGGACTTGCAAGATCATGACCGGGGGAGGCATTATCCTGGTTAATGATATTTGTAAGGATCGGAGAGTTGCTCTGGGAGGCCGGGAGTTAAGTGCGTGTTAACTTGTAATGCCACTTCCGAGCTACGACATTGTACTCAGGTTGGAGTGGTTGAGTAGGCACCGTGCTAGCATAGATTGCAGAGGAGGTAGAGTTTTATTTTGTAGCACCCCGTTCCCCCGGTGCGGGGAGCGCGGCTAAGAAACACAAGATGGTATCATTCGATCGGGATAGATTGAAACAAGAACTCGTCCTCGTTATGAATTTGTTTCTTCGGAATCGTTTCCCATATTCAGTGGACCGTGCCCCCGGGATCGACTTAGCGGCAGAGTCAGGAGGGACCTCTCCGCTGTTATCTTTTATTACCTCGGATTTCGATGTCGTTTGTTGCTTTCGTGCTTTGAGTTAGTTTTTGAATTTGCTTGTTTTCCTTGAACGGTTTTGATGGATTTCATTATTTTCGTTCATTGAACTGCATTTCAATTCCAAGATTGGAAAGAGTGGAAGAGGTATTGATCGAGCTGTTCGTGATGCAGGTAAACGAGCAGTAGGCGGCTTACGAGCGGAGTCTTGAAGCGCCTCTTTACTTCTCCCTTCCAAACAACTAAGTGAGTGGCTACCATCCCGATTAGCTAGCCCTGATTCCAAGTCTTCACATCAAAATCTTGCATTCTTGTTGCCCCGATCAGACGATACCAAGTAATAATAAAAGATACCAAGATAAAAAGGGAAAAGACTTGGATTGTATTGCTTGTCATTCAACTTGGGAACGGTTACTCATGTGCATGCTTGTTCGTTTGGAATGTTCATCATATGCATAAATACAAGTTAGAATGTATAATCTTCTTTAAATTATGCTATGAATAGAGCTTATCCTGAATGTAATACACTGAACCGGGAGGCTATGCAACTGAATCAGGAAATACTGCTTGTCTTATACTCGTGTTGCCTCAACTGCATGAACTTTTAACTTAATAAACATATTGTTCGATCACGTACAACTTGTACACAAGGTCACTGGTTCCTGCGGACGGTCGTTGGGGCACTGGCACCGATCCGATCCGGACGGAACTTCACTGTAGTCTACTGCATCTGGACGGGATGGTTTGGAGCCACTATTGAATCCTTGATGTATTTCATCCTTGTTCAAGACTAAATCGTCCATTGTGACATACGCCAGTGATCCCCTGTATATTTAAACCTGTTGCAAACTAACTTATGTCTTCGTGGCAGGGAAGGCATGGTAAGTATTGTGCAGGTGGTTCAGACGGACAGGTAAAAGTCACCGAATGGTGACAAGTTCATTTCAATAAATTATATATGTTGCTTACTTGTAAATGAACTAAGGCAAGATAGAAACCCACAATAAAAGTACATGCTTCTTATAAACAACGTATTGATTGGTATAGTTGGGTTTAGCTTGCCTTCACCAGTATGTTTTGACATACTGACCCTCGTTAAAACAGGTTCCCGGCACTAAGGCAAACCGAGCGAGGAGCCGAAGTCGTCTTTCCAATCCAGTCTAGCTGTAGGCGCATCCTGATCGCGCCATCCTTGAAGCATTTTGAAGCAGGAGCTTGCAACTCTATATACACAATGCAGCTCCGTGGCAAGGCCATCCTCCAGCCCGGAGGTCTTTATCATTTAAAAGTTTAGTAAAGAGATGTAATGTACATGACTGTTATCTCATTTTGTGTCAACACTTTTGTAAGCCCGTACGGCAAAGTAGATGACTCGTTCAAGAGTTTGTAATAGATGTTCATTATAAATAAAGAAAACTTTTCTATGTTTCAATCTGTGTTTCAATTTAGCTGCGTACTCTGGATATGTGCTTGTTATGCAAAATAATTTAGCCTTGTGCGGGCGTAACCCCAGGCCCGCACGACGGTCACGATTCGGAGGACGCCCCAACGATTCCATGGAATCGGGTCATGATATATTTGGTCCACCGGGAGAGCCAGAGTTCAAGTTTGCTAGAGGAGCTGCAGAGCAGGGAGAAGGTATTATTTATGGAGCTATGGTGGAAGACAAGGAGTTACCGCATCCGTTGATAGCAGAGTCCTTGGATGTGTTTCTTGAGGAATTGCCAGGATTGCCGCCAGATCGAGATATTAAATTCTTTATAGACTTGGTGTCAGGTACAGAACCAATTTTGCAACATGTCTATAGAGTAAACAACAACGAGTTGGTCGAGCTGAAGAAGCAGGTGGACGAATTACAGGATAAGGGGTTTATCAGATCGAGTTCTTCACCGTGGGGAGCTCCGGTGTTGTTTGTACCGAAGAAGGATGGATCAGTGCGTATGTGCATTAATATAGGGCATTGAATAATCTCACTATCAAGAATAAGTACCCTTTGCCACGGATTGATGATATGTTCGATCAGTTGAGTGGTGCCAAGATATTTTCTAAGATAGATTTAAGATCAGGCTACCATCAGGTGAAGGTGAATCCGGAGGACATACCGAAGACTGCTTTTAGAACTCGGTATGGTCAGTACGAGTTTATGGTGATGTCGTTTGGGTTGACTAATGCACCGACGGTATTTATGAACTTGATGAACAAGATTTTCCATTAGTACCTTGACAAGTTTGTGGTGATGTTCATCGACGACATACTCATATACTCGAAGACACTGGAGGAGCATAAGGAGCATTTGTGGATTGTGTTAGATGTACAGAGAAAGAAGAAGCTATATGAGAAGTTGTCCAAGTGTGAGTTTTTTCTGGACAAGGTGGATTTCTTGGGGCATGTTGTGACTGGTGATGGTATTTTAGTGGATTCGAAGAAGATCGCAGCAGTAAAATCTTGGAAGATCCCGAGGTCGGTAGCAGAGATTAGAAGTTTCTTGGGATTGGCAGGCCACTACAGGAAGTTTGTGCAGGATTTTTCGAGGATTGCCCAGCCAATGACCAGACTCACCAGGAAGGATGTAGAGTTTATTTGGACGAATGATTGCCATATTGATTTTAAGGAATTGAAAAATAGGTTGACGTCTGCTCCTATTTTAACGTTGCCATCAGGGTCTGGAGGTTTCACCATTTATAGTGATGCATCGGGAAAGGTTTGGGTTGTGTTCTTCAGTATAATGGAAAAGTGATTGTTTATACATCCCGGCAATTGCGTCCACATGAAAAGAACTATCCTATCCATGATTTAGAGTTGGCAGCACTCATCTTCGCCCTAAAGTTGTAGAAACATTATTTTTACGGAGAGCGTGTGAAGATCTTCACAGACCACAAAAGCTTGAAGTACGTTTTCACGCAGAAGGAGTTGAACATGAGGCAGCGTTGGTGGTCAAAACTGATGAAGAATATTGATATATCTTTGCAATATCATCCTGGGAAAGCTAATGTAGTTGCCGATGCTTTGAGTAGGTATCCGGTAGCTATGTTCTTAACGCAGGATCAATATTTATTGGAGGACTTGGAGAGCTTGGGCATCGAGATAATAGTTCCTGGTTGTGCTATGCAGATATAGGGATTGTAGATACATTCAGATTTGATAGATAGGATCAAGGCAGCACAGTATAAGGATGTATCTCTGAGGAGCATCAGAGCTCAGGTGAGAGCAGGATTGGAGGATGATTTCACCATTGCTGAGGATGGATCTTTGAGGCATAAAGTTAGATTGTGTGTGTCTAGCAGGGAGCTGCGTGAGGAGGTGTTACAGGAAGTGCATCGTACTCAGTATTTCATACATCCAAGTGCCAATAAGATGTATCGGGGTATGTGAGAGAGTGTGTGGTGGTATGGCATGAAGAGGGAAGTGGCACAGTTTGTATCCAAATGCTTAGTGTAGCAACAGGTGAAAGCCGAGAGACAGAGGCCAGGAGGTTTACTTCAGCCATTACCCATTTCAGAGTGGAAGTAGGAGCACATTACTATGAATTTTGTGTCCGGACTTCCACGATCTCTAAGAGAAAAAGACACGATTTGGATCATCGTTGATAGATTAACCAAGTCAGACCACTTTTTGCCTTTCAAGGTGGGTTTGTTTACGGAGAAGCTGGCAGAGATGTATGTGAGGCAGATCGTTAGGATACATAGAATTCCCGTCAGCATAGTCTCGGATCGGGATAGACGTTTTATTTCTCATTTCTGGAGGAGTTTGCAGGAGAGTTTGGGCACTCAGCTCAAGTTCAGTACTACATATCATCCCCAGACAGATGCACAGTCAGAGAGGACTATTCAAACTCTTGAGGATATGTTGCGCACTTGTGTACTAGATTTTGGGGGTTCTTTGGAGGACCATCTCCATTTGGTAGAGTTTGCTTACAACAACAGCTACCAGGCTAGTATAGAGATGTCACCTTTTGAAGCTCTATACGGTCGGAGGTGTCGTACTCACTTATCATGGGACGATGTTAGAGAGAGAGTTTTGCTTGGGCCGGAGATGGTTGTAGATGCAGCGGAGAAGGTTCAGTTGATCAGAGACAGACTTCGTGTGGCGCATGACAGACGGCAGCATTGGGCCGATAGCCACCGGAGACCTTTGGAGTTCGAGGTATAGTTTTAGATTTTTGTTTTGTGCTTGTTCTTGGTTGTTTGTTATAGATTAAGTTCTTAAGGTGGTGTGTTGTTCTAGGTGGGCGGTTTGGTATTTCTAAGGATTTCTCGGACACGAGGCACTATTCGCTTTGGTGGAGGCAAGAAGCTTAGTCCGCGATTCATCAGACCTTTCACTATTCTAGAGAGGGTCGGTGTAGTTGCTTATAGACTAGACTTACCACCTGCGGTGGAGGGAGTGCACAACATATTTCATGTGTCGCAGTTGAGATGGTATGTGGCAGATCCTAGTCATGTGTTGGATCACTCGGAGATAGAGGTAGGCCCTACCCTTAGCTATCTAGAGCAGCCAGTTGAGATTCTGGATCGGAGAGAGAAGGTACTGAGGAACCAGACTATTCCTTTGGTGTGCGTCGCATGGAGGCATCACTCTCCGGGGTGTCTACCTGGGAGAGAGAGGATAAAATACGAAAGCGTTATCCATATTTGTTTGTGCCTTGAGGTATGTTCTTTCGTAATTATGTTATGTTCTTTCATAGTTAGTTATGTTCTTTAGTTCTGTTCTTTTGTTATGTTCTATTATTTTCTCGGGGGTAGTTTTCGTCTTTGAAATTTCGAGGATAAAATTATTTTAAGGAGGGTAGACTTGTCACTACCACATTTCTAGGAAAGGGTATTTTAGTAATTTTATATTTAATTAAATATTATGCATGATAAATAATTATTTGTTGTATTATTCAATTATTGTTAGATTTTAGTTATTTATTTTGGACTTGTGTTAGTGGACCTAACTAGTTTAGTTTAGACTCATGGACCAACATGTATTAATTGTTAGATTTTTGCCCATTTAGAAAGCCTATTGTTTAGGAGAAGGATTAATTTAATTAAACCATTAGACTAGAAGCTTCCCTCCTTAATTATTTCTTCATGAGAGGCCCCAACGGGTATATTAGACATTTCATAGTGACTTAAGGAAGGGAAAAGAGGGGGGTCGGCCTATTAAAGAGGGGAGAATTTATTTCTCTCTCCTCTTTTCATTTGAAAACTAGATCTAGAATTTTCCTCAACCAAATTACTTTATTTCTACTTTATTTCTCTACCAAATTTTATCCTAATTCCTTCCCAAATCACCATTGGAGACTAGTAGGCCAAGGATCTAGAAGGAGGAAGCAAGGATCTACAAAGAGGAGCAAGGATCTAAAGTTGGAGGCCAATTTCATCATATTTGGAGGTTGCATTAAGAATCCATCTCACAATAGGTACAATTCAGTTTTTTCCCTTAATTTAGGTTCTAAATCTGAGATTTTACCATAAGAAATCAACCTATATGCATAGGCTACCCATAGGATTTAGTTTTGTGTTCATATGAGGCCTATTGAGAAAGTTATAGTACTTTTTGTGTCAATTTTGGAGAAATTCAAGATTGACAATTGTTGTGTGTCAATTGCTCATATAGATCATTTTGGCATATGCTTGTATGTTTGGGGTTAGTATCATGTCCATAATTGGGTACATGTAGGTTGTATCCCAATAATTTGGTGATACGTGTTGATTTGGGGATTTTCCCTCCGATACGGGACTTTGAGCATGTCTTATTTTGATACGGACACGTAGATTTATATTTGACTCTTCGTATTGTTCATAAATAATATTTTAGACTTGCTCGTGTCCTTCGGGGTACGTTTGGATGTGTGATGGACGCGTGTCACAAGCGTATCCTAGATCTAGTGGGATACGGGGTGATACGATCAATGTGTTATGCAATTTAGTTTCTAGATCTATTTCTTTTATCATTGTGATATGTAATTATATGTATACTGTTGTGTATATATATTTATGTGTCATAGATCTATGTATCTATTTTACCTATGTGTATATATATATTTATGTAGCTATTATTCTACATATGTAAGAGCTATTTAATATTGTAGTATATATATGTATATGTATTGTATATATATGTTGTTATATATATATATATATATATATATATATATATATATATATATATATATATATATATATATATATATATATGATATGTATACATATTATTGTATGATTATTATTGTATGATTATATATATATATATATATATATATATATATATATATATATATATGTATATATATATATATATATATATACATATATATATATATATATGTGTATATATGTTACATGTATTTATTGTGTACAAATATATGTATGGGGAGGTGTTAGTGTGTATACATAGTTATATATTAAGAGTTATATATTAGTATATATATTATGTGTTATGTATTTTTATATATATTATATAAGAGGAAGATGGGTGACACAACAGCCGCTATAGCGACAGCAGCATCTCTAAAACAGCAGCAGCAGCAATAGCATACAGCAGCAGGAGCCACAATAGCGACAACAGCGTCGCCAAAATAGTAGCAGCAGCAATAGCATAAAGCAGCAGCGACAGTAGTTTAGCCACAACAGCAAAAAACTGTCGAAGAAACAATAACGGTTTCAGCAGTATCAAATAGTAGTATCAGCAACAGTATCCGCACCTATGGTGATGGTCAACAGGGGTCTTTAGCGACAGATCTGTAGTTTTGAATAGTTATTATATATTTAATTATAATAGTTACATATATGTATATATATGGTATTAATATATTTGTACATATGTTCCTAATTGCTAATTGTGTTTTAGTATACTATACGTATAATATTTATTTGTTAGTATATATATTTATAGGTAGTTAGTATAAACAAGGTGTTGGATATTACCTTGAGATACCAAGGTAAGTATCAAGGTATTTGGGAATACCCAGGGTATTGGGTTTGGGTATCAAGTTTATGGTTTAGTGTTGTGATACAAAGTTGGTTCAAAACTAAGGCATCTATTTAATGTTTGTAATTAGGATTTTATATAATTAATGCTTGTTTAATATGTGTATGTGATGATTTACTAATTGATTTACGTATCAAGATATACGGTATCCTAGTATCCTAAGATATAGTTTTTATGACCCAGACTTTAGTATTTGAACCCAATATTTTTGTGTTAGACTTATGCAACCTAGAAATAGACAATTGACCATAGTTTGACCATAGTTGACCATAGTTTGACTATAGTTGACCATAGTTGACTTAGAGTTGACCTAGTTTGACTTTTGACTTAGATTTGACTTGTTGACCTAGAAGTTGACTAGTTTTACTTATTTTCTTTTCGGAACCTTGTATTGATATTGTGTTCCATATCTAGGTCTTCGAGGCACCGTATTAGACATCTGTGAGACTATTCTTTGGATTTCAAGCGAGTACATTCTCTGATAGTTTTTCATTTATGATATCCTCTATGTTCATTGTATCTAGTGTAGATATCCATGTTCTCTTGACACGATGGTTACACGGATTGGTATATCCGAATCTTGTCATGAGATGTTATTCCTTGGTACATGGTGTATCTTATGCAAGCATTATTTCATTGATTATCTTGTACATGTACAGACAGTGATTCTTGGGAAGACTAGCTATCTTCTTGGGGAATCTCGTGCCATAGCGTACCGTGGTTGGATCTATTATACCAGTCGAGGGTGGGGATTACTTTAGTATAGATATGTGATTATACCCTCATTGTATCAAGTATTATTTATTAAATAGTGTTAATCATACACCGTACGTATGATTAGCCAGGCCATATATATTGTATCATGTTTCCAAGCCGATCACATGTTAAAGCTAGTACTCACACACTTAGTCATTAGTATTCTTATTTATTGTCATATTGTTCACTATTATATTTATTCCAGTATTTTCTTATTGTATATCTCTCGTATCTATTATGCATCTTGTATATTTATATCTATTTACTGTTACATAGTTTTTATAATTGATTAGAACTGCTGTTAGAGATGTACTCTGCTCCTTTCCTGACTGGATATTTTTCCATATGACACTGAGGAGTAGTACCCTACACATTATGGACCTCAGGATGTTGTGGGATTAGAGTCAGAGACCCTGGCTCAGGAGGTACTTATCCCGACTGAGATAGATAAACCGAATTAGTACCTTCTTAGTATTTCTTGTACTGGATTTGTCTCCAGCTTATTTGTTAGCATTCTTATAGACTCATTGATGTTTTATTTTAGACTCACGAGTTGTATGCGAATATTTCTATTCTTTATCTTATTCGTGCTTGTTCCATCTTAGATCTATGATTGAGTATATTGTCATTGTTGGTGGTTCATTATATTGCTAGATAGATTATCCCGACAGCGTTCTACCGCCAATTCTGTGGCGTAGGCTGGGTGTTGCTTCCAACTTGCATCCTTATATCGGGTGCGGGTCATGACACTGGCTCTCCTGGAGTCTGAAATAAAACTCTATCTCCACGATAATCGATACTAGCATGATATATACTCAATCAATCCATCCCGAGTACTATAGCGTAACTCGGAAGTGGCATTACAAGTAAATATATGCTCAACTTCGGCCTCCCAAATAAACTTTCTAGTTCTTGAAAACATCACTAACCAGGATAATGCCACCCCCGTCATGATCTTGCAAGTCCTCACCAATGGTTCAGACTCAAGACGATGTCTCAAAGAAAAAGATACAGATACAAAACTATGAGAAGCACCAGAATTGAATAAAGCATAATCTGGAAAGAAATCGAGATAAACTGAACCTAAGATTTCATCGCCAACTGGCTCCTCCTCCTCCTCGACAGTCAAGTCAAAAGCATTCCCTTGTCACTGCGCACCTCTCTGTTGCTGATGCTGAGCAAATTGCTGCTGCTGCGGTGGTAAAGGTCCTCTTTGCTGTCCCGTTGGTGGTCTAGTGGGTGCTCTCTGCCTGTCCTCTGCCCTGAGCTGGACGAGTTGGGACTTTAGGATAAGCCCTCAACTGATGATCTCTTGATCCGCAGAATAAGCATTGGCCTAGTCTCATCCTGCATGCATCCCATCTGTGTCATTGCTTCTTACAGAAAGTGCAAGGAACAGTTTTTCTCTGGATTTGGTGTATTTGCTGTGCCGATGCTCTAATTGGCCCGTGATACTACTGCCTCTGATGCCGGTAGTGCCTTTGGTGCTGCTGCTGGAAATGAGGTCTCTTCACTGGACCCATATTGGTACTGGATCCTCCTGTATCCCTCGGCTGTTTGTGGTATTAAACGAAAGAATGAAAGTGTATTTCAATGACGGGGTTTGTGCGAAACCCGCGCCCTTCGATTTACAAACAAACTTGTACAATATAATCCTATACGAGGATGTGGGAGTACAATCTATTTAATCTGGGTATAAATTGCTTTAGGTGTCTGATCTGCGGTCGATCACTTTAGCCCTTGGACCACGCGATGTTGAAGAAGTGTCGTGGAAGACAGGTAGCAGCTTCGAAGGTTGCAGGAGAGGGTGGATGCACGATGCCGAAGTCGTCGATCCCCGCTCTTTGCCTGAGCTCCGGGCTCTCTCTCTCTCTCTCTCTCTCTCTCTCCCTCTCTCTCCTCCTTGTTCGATCTTCTCCGACTGTCGACCTTGGATCTGGTATTAGTACTCTTGACCGAATTTTCCGACCGGGGATCTGATATCGGTTTCTTGACCAATTTTATTCGACCTTGTTCCCCATTGACAGGGGCCTCTATTTATAGAGTCTTTGGTAACAGTGACCACTCCATTGGTGTAGCAACCGAGGAGTGGAAAGTACAGCACCCTTTTACACAACGGTTAAAGTAACCAATGCCTACGTATAGATGATCTTTTGACTGAGCGGGTAATGTGGGTCCAACTAAGGGGACACAACACGTACGGTTGCTACTAAGATCACGGCGTAAAAGCCACGCGGGTAGGTATCTATTGTGTAGAAGAGGTTGGCGTAGAAGCCAAATGTCCGTCACCATGGCATAGAAGCCAAGTAGGCATAGAAGCCGAACAGGCATGGAAGCCGAGCAGGCATAGAAGCCGAACAGGCATAGAAGCCGAACAGGCATAGAAGCCGAGTAGGCATGGAAGCCGAGTAGTCGTAGAGACTGAGTGGGCGTGGAAGCCGAGTAGTCGTAGAGACTGAGTGGGCGTGGAAGCCGCATGAGCACAGATCCTGAATGGGCGTAGAGGCCGCTGCATATCGTGCCAGAATGGGCGTAGAAGCCGCTTGAGCACAGATCCTGAATGGGCGTAGAAGCCGCTGCATATCGTGCCAGAATGGGCGTAGAAGCCGCTTGAGCACAGATCCTGAATGGGCGTAGAAGCCGCTGCATACCGTGCTGATGTGGACGCCTTAGCCGGAATTACGGCTTTTGAAGATATAACCAAATCTCTTGCAGAGATTTGCTATTATCTTATGCATTGAATGCGGAGGCGTGTTTTGAAGGTCTGCAGGCCTTCTGCGCACCCGTCGCAGAGACGTGTCTTGAGAGAAACTGTCACCGCCCTGTGCAATTAGACGTGGAGACGTGCCTCGAATCCCGTACGAAGTACAGCTTTTGACGTGGCAGGCGGTTTGTCTGCTGCGGAGCGTAAAACAGCTCATGTTTGCCAGTGTAAAACAGGGCGGCGTATTCCCTTGTACGCAAAAGAGCGGTTTATGCTGAGGGGACTCCAGTAAACGACGGTTTGGTGATGTTTTACCAAATCTTCTGCATTAAATGGTGAGATCCGCCATCATACTGTGGGACGCATCCCGAGAGGTCTGCTATCGTTTCCAGCCGTCGTCTGGGTAGCCGTGCATCACCTTTTGTCAGGAGTCAGAGGTCAGATTCACTGCGTGACTTGACAGGTTCATTTCGGGGAAGATGAAGCGTTCCTCGTACGCTATAACGTTGCTTTGAGAGCGGTTGAGTTTTACGCCATGGAGGCGATGAAGAACTTTGTTTCACGCTGGAGCGGCCTGGACGTACTGCACTTATGCGGATGGTCCTTTGAGCTTTATTCTTCACGCTGTATTTTAGCGAAGAAAACTCTGTCATACGCCTGATGGCTCTGAAGGCCTCTGCTTATGCTGCTCTGTATCAAGAGGTTGTGTAGCTTTTCCCAGCGTATTTTTCATGCTTCTATAAGACCCCCTTCAGAGCTTTTAAATTCCTTAGAATTTGAAACGCTTTGAACGAAGCATGAATGGCCCCTCGTAACTCGAAACGTTTCTGAGTGGAGCGTTGAAACGGTCGGTGCAGACTTTATGGCGGATTTATAGGGGACCGTTGTGCTCTCTTTTGCCTATAAAAGGCTGGGGGAGTTAGCCTGTTCTCCCCACATCTTCATCACCACGCAGAGATGATCACCGGAGTTTGCCGGGTCGATTTGAGGAAGAAGGAGATCATGTTCTTCCAGCGTATAAGGAGCCAAAAAAGACGGCATCTTCGAGCAAGTGTCCACTGCAACGATGGATCATGGAAAGATATCTTAGCCTCCCTTGCTCGGGATAATCAGCAACTTTGTATGGCGTTGCCCCAGGAGAGAGGAAGGGTCGTATTTGACCACACAGATTGCAAGCTGTATCTCTTCTCCTTAGATCCCCGCGGACGAGATTAGACAAACCGTAATCTATCATCCCTGATCGAGCTGGGTGGAAGACCCCTCAGCTGGATCGGCCATGACGAATGGAGGATCTTCTTGTTCATTACTGTGGAAGTAAATGAACCGCCATAAAAGAAGAGGAAGATCTGCACCGATGCGAGAACCCGGTAGAACGGATTCTGGGGGCGATCTTTCGACGACGATGATGAGAAAGCCCTTTGTAGATGGGATTTCCCTCATATGTAGTCATGAAAATGAAAAAAAAACCCTTGTAGATTGGATTTCCCTCATATGTAATCATGATTTTGATCTTTAATAAAAATTATCTTTCTTCTTCATATGATCATCTTGCCATATGTTGCTGTGAAGTCTGAATATGTGCAGCTTCAACACGTCTGAATCTGTATGCCGACTCTGTAGAAAGAGTGCTAGGTCCTGTCCTTTACGCATATCGAGTAGTTCATAGAACGCTGTAGAGCATTTTGAACATCTTAGAACTGTCCTGTTGCTGGGACTGAGGAACCGCGTAGAGCTCTAAACTTCTGATAAACAGAATTTTTGTTCAGTCTTCGCCTTCAAGAGTGACTTCTCAAAAATCCCTTGGAACAGGGTCGAGGAATGGCTGTCAAAAACTGATTTTCCATCTTTTGATAGACGAGGTATTCAGACTGGAGTTTGGATGAACCTGCAATTGACCCGAGAAGAGTAATTTCTCAATGTTTGAACTCTTGTATGTTTCGGGTACTTGGGATATGTTGAGGCCAAGGAGGAGTATCTTCTGTGTAAACTCCTGTAATTGACCATCTTGGGGACCGTTCGAATATACGGAAAGTCGTGGGAGCGAGAAATCATCAGTCCGTAGCCTCCGGGCGTAAAATACCGTCGAGCGTGAAATCGTAGACTTGTAGTTCCTGTGCGTGAAGTCATGGGTTTTGTGGCCTCTCGAGCATAAAAGCTACTGAGCACAAAGGCATCCGGGCCAAAAACCTGACTTGTAGCTGTCGAATGTAAAGTTGTAGATTCGTAGCCGTCGAGCGTAGGAAGCTCCTTTAGCGTAGAACTGTATATCTGTAGCTCCTGAAAAGAAAATTTCTCCGAGCGTGAAGTCTTGCGGATCTGTTGCTTCTGAGCGTAAACTGAGCGCTATCGAGCGTGATATCATCAATTTGGTATCTACTGAGCGTAAAGTCATAGATTTGTGGCCTCTCGAGCGTAAAAGCTACTGAGCACAAAGGCATCCGGGTGTAAAACCATAGACTTATAGCTTGCGAGCGTAAAACCGTAGATCTGTTGCTGTCGAGCGTAGAAAGCTCCTTCAGCGTAGGACCTGCTGAACCGTCTTTGCACGAAAAAACTTTTTGAATTTGCTGACTGTCCGTCTTTCAAGGTTAGTGGTCTGACATGGCATCCAATCATAACCCTTTATTCAATTTTGCGAGATTTGGTTAGGGTCTCGAGGAGTCCGTCTGAGGATTCGAAGAGTCGGCCCAAACTCTATATATATCCCAAGTTCTCTGAGAGAGAAACTTTTTATCCGTCTTCTGTGAAAGAGAGCTTTCGACTGTTCGAGTTTTCTTCGTTCCCTCGAATCTTCAGAAAATGGCGTCGAAACAAACCTCCTTCGCTAAGGGAAAGGGTATAGGTTCCTCTTCTCATTCTTCCGCCCCAGCGAGGGAGTCTTTGGTCGGTCAAGGCGAACTTTCTTCTGAGCGAAGTGTCCCGCCGACGAGCAGTGCACCCAGTCTTCGAGGTAAAGCCTTCGGGGTGACAAAAACGACGAAAAATCCTTCGCACACGTTGAACGTGACCGCGCTAGGTCGTCTTCTGTGCTGATAGCCTCTTCTTGAGGAAGATGATGCACGGAGGCGTTTTCATCTTTTACGCCCACATTTCTAATGTGTCAGCGTAAAGACTCCATATTTTCGTAGTTCTGAGCGTAGAAGCTCTGGCTTCCGAAAATTGGGATATATCGTAAAATTTGAATTTTTACGCTTGTGGGGGGGACCTCCGGCGTAAAATTGCCAGATTTGCACAATCCTGCGCAGAGCACAGACTGTTGTTTCTTTCGGTCCGTATGTTCGTGCAAGACTTGTGATGACGTATTTTCCTTGCACTTTTGTAGTTGACTTGGGTGAGTCTCCACTGGCCGAGGTGATGGGCTCCGCTGCTGGGATGCTGTACTCGAACTACATGGAGGATCTGTCCCACGTGTTCTTCCCTATCTCCGGACCCCAGTACCCTGAAGGAAGGAGGGTCTTAATATCGGCTCAGGGCGAGCGAATGCTGCTGAGCATGATCAACGGGGAGCCTCTGACTTATGTAGACGGGGAGCCATACGTAAAGCCGGCTTTCCTTTTTGGGGACATGATCGACAAACAGTCCCAGACGAAGCCTAAGAGGGAGCCCTGGGTCTTCTCAGCCGGGAATTTGGTTTTGTACCTGCCAACGATGCCGAGGAATTATCCCATCTCGGCCTTCTTCCACGCGACGCATCCTAGAAAGATATCGTGGACACTGACTCCTGATCTTTACGGTAAGCCGGGGAAGTTTTTCATCTGAAAGGAGCTGACCAGGGGTCATTCATCAGTCGCCCCTCCGACGTTGTGATGTTGTTCAGAGGACTGTGCCCGGGCAGTGTTCCAAGTGAGGATAGCTTGGTGATCCAACCGGTCCAATTGCCGACCTTCTGCAACGAATTCATGGGTCGAGGGGGGTATATCCCAAGGAGAATCCTCGGTGCAATGGGTGGATCGCCCCAACGAACTCCCGATGGAGATGCCTAATTGACTGGACCTTGAAGCACTTCCAGAGAGAGTTGGAGGGCATTGGACTATATACCACTGTGAGTGCGACGAGCGTCGGGTTGCCTCCGAACCCCAATTTGTTCCTGGCGCTGATGGAGCGGTACATTCCGCTCACCGGGACCTTTGCCACTCCACTGGGGGAGTTGGGGTTGGCGCTCCACGAGATGGCAGTTGTCTCGAGACTGCCGATGGGGGATACTCCATATGAAGAGTATGTTCCCACCAACCGGGAGTTGGGGGATTTGGACCCTCGGGTGGCGGAAGTATATCAGGAGCTGATGTGTCAATACTTCGCGTGCACCGCCTTTTATAACGAGCCTTCTGATTTGGCTCACACCACCAAGTGGATGTCCTACCTCTTCTTTTACCGAGCCGGAGCCGCCAGGTCAGAGAAAGCCTCGGGTGGCAAGAATGAGCCCGTGAACTGTTTGGGCGTGCTTAGTGCCCAGGTTGTGGAGACTCTTATGGAGGAGGCTGAAGCTCCGGACCAGATTCTTGTCGAGGGGGTAGGAAAGTACCCGGAAGGCACCAAGGCCTGTAGTTACTTGAGGCGTTGTCGCAGGCCTTTGTCTAAGGAAGCCCAGCTGGCTGGTTTCCTCTTCATATGGTTGCGCCGAGTAGTGGTGCCAGGTACCACGTCCGTGGACCGCATTCACCGAAACATCCTGTGGCCGGCAGTGCGCCTGGTATTTGGGGCAAGACTGGGCTTGCTTCCTGCCATGGTGTACCGTATACAGGCTGGCTTGAGAGCCATAACTGACGGGTTGCTCGTCGACGAAGCTCGACGTGAGAGTTTTCCCAGGGTGGAGTTACCATACCTATACTTGATGGGATGGTTGGTTCTCCACAATCCCCGGGTGATGTCTCCTGGGTTCGGTAGCAGCTCGGGGGGTATATTCTTGCTGAATTACAAGGATTCCTCCTGGAATGTGAGCACAGTTTTAGACTGTCGGCTGGTGTTGAACCTCGGACACGGTTGGAAGCTCCTCTATACTGCTCCCCCCGTGCATCGCAATCAATCAGGGGTGCGACTTGAGGATTCAGGTGGAGAGAAGACCGACCTTTCCCCGGAAGCTTTTAACTGGTTGGTCTGTATTAGACCCTCCCATCTGCTGTACAGGAGCAAAAATCACTGCTTCTTCGAGCCCTATTTGCCTAGTCGGTTTGCCAGGCAGTTTGGGTACGATCAGCTGCATGTGGGCAATGCCGTTACCAGCTTTAGGTCCAGGGGTGGACTCATTGATGGAGCTAGAGGGTGGCAATATTTCCTCATGGGTTGTACGAGGGCAACCTTCATTGTGTCGGTCGTTACAACCTCCACGGAGCTTCGCATTCTCCATTCTTACGCCCAGTTTTACGTGGCGATTAACACCTTCCATCGTGATTTCGACGTGCGTGGAAGCTTCCGGGTGCCTTCTCCCAAGCCTGGGGGAAGAGTTGACGTCCCTTCGGTTTCTTCGGACAAAGGTGAGGAGTCTGGTACTCCGGACGAGCCTCTGCTATCGGTGCCGAGGTGCGAAGTGCCTCTGCCTGCAGGGGCTTTGGTAGTCCCTTCTGGGAAGCGACGGGCTTCTGCTCTGAAGGAAGTTTCTCTTTGCAAGAGGAGGAAGGAGACGGTTGCTTGTCCTCTCCGCATTCCTGGCATTGTGGCTCCTGGGAGTGAGCCTGCCTTTCCCTACCTCGGGGATGACTCCTTGGCTGGAGGTTCCTTGCCTTCTAGAGAGGGTCTCCTACAGTTCCGATCGTCGATGCCGGAGAATCCTCGTTAGAGGTGGCTGTGGCGGCTACTGCTCCAGGTAGCGGAGCGAGATAGCCTGTGTGGCCGAGGCAGATGGGAGAATCTTTCCCGAGGTCAGCAGCGGGCATGACTCCTGCCGCGTTAGTGAGCGCGCCTGGCGAGATTTCGGCCGATGAACTTCGACCACATCTTGGTGGAGGCCTGACAGAACTCTCGGCGATGTTGGTCGGCCCACCTCCTTCTCCAGGCATGACGATTCGCATTGCGTCATTAAGGCGTGGTTTAGCTATATCGACTGCAGATGCGTCGTATACGCCGTTGGCTCTGGGTAAAATGTCATTTTTATGTCTCCTTTGAGAAAGATTTTCATCATACTGATATTGACTTTCTCGTTTTCTTCTCAGGGGATAACGCCCACGGGGAGTATAGCGTTGAAGCGCATTCTGGTTCCGCTCGGGCTTCTGACGAGGAGGCGTTCGTCTTTGATGAGGAAGTGGCTTCGGGGGACAGTACGCCTGGAGTAGCTTCGTCACCTCGAGAGGAGGATGAACACGTCGTCGTGACCTTGCCTCTTGTGAGTGTGGTGACGACTTCGACCGCCGTTACCGCACCTTCTTCGATTGCGCCATGTGTTGATGCGACGGCTGTGGCCACCTCGTCTGCAATCACCCCTGGAGAGGGACTTGCTGACATTGCGGGCGCTCCCGGCGTTCAGTCGGATCTAGTTGCGTTGACCGAGCAACATACCAGCCTTTTCTACACCGGTTTGAGAACGATGGTGTCAATGGTTTTAGCAAAGAGTCTAGATTTTGAGTGCCTGAGGAAGACTTCTCTTGCTTCGATCGGGGTCATCAGGAAGCTCGGCAATCCTGGGGTAGCTGACGCCCTGGAGGCGGTGGTTAATGGGTTAGAGCAACCTATTAACGAACATTTGCAGCTGACTCGGGGTCTCGATGCTGATGTTCAGGCTCGATTAGACCTCATGACTGTGCGGCTTGCTACGAAGGTGGAAAGCCTAGACAACTCTATCCAGAAGCATAAGCTGGAGGTGGATAGGAGAAAAGTTGTCGTGGAAGAGGCTCTTGCCGTTGAGACGCGGTGTCGCTCTGAGCATGAAGGGAATGCAGCGAGGGTCTCCAAGCTGAAAGAAAAACTCGCTCGGGCAGAGGAGTGGGCTTCTCAGTCGCTGGCAGGTCTAGACGTAGCGTTCGGTCGACTGAGCACAGCGCGACGGGAGCTGGACCGTGCAGAAGCTGCTCGCGCGGGCTATCTTCGGGCAAAGGCTGATCTGACCCTCACGGACACTCCCGAGGCACGGCTAGAGCAGGCTCGTGCCGACGCCTTGGTTCTTAGGAATGAGAGGATAGCTGCGCTGGAGCGGCAGATTCATAATCTGACTCACCCGCCATCATGATGTATCCTTTTCCCTTTTTGCTTGCCCAGATGCAATTCTGCCTCCCTCTCGGGAATAAATAAAGGCGACTCTTTTCTGACTTTTGTGGACCCATCATTTCGGAATGTAAATGACCGGTTTTGGTGAGAGTGTTATTAGAGGTAGTATAGACATGATAGACTCCCGATAAACTTCTTAGCAGGACACATCTATTCAGAGGTCATACGGACATGATAGAGCGTAACCCTACTAATTGCGTTTTGGAAGTAGTTTTGTCAGAATCGAGGGCCTTGCTATGTCTTACCCGAGCAGGGGGGATTAAGCATAGTACCTTTTCAGGAATTTGCCGTTGATAGGAGCCATTAACAGGTCTCCATTAGGCTGGGCTATCCTGTAGGCGCCGTTCGAGAACGTTGTCTCGATCACATAAGGGCCTTCCCACTTGGGTTGGAATTTGCCTTTACTTCTGTGGGTAAGAATCATCGATCTTCTTACGGCTAGAACTAGCTCGCCGACTTTGAACACTCTTTCTTTCACTTTATGATTAAAAGTCTTGGAAATGCGTGCTTGGTAAAGCACGATGTGCTGTTGAGCTTGTAGGCATTTCTCGTCTAATCCTTCAAGCTCTTGGAGCCTTAACAGGTCATTCTTTTTTCGAGTCAACTCACTAGTCACTGCTATCCTGAGCGACGGGATCTGGATTTTGATGGGAAGAACTGCCTCGCTCCCGTAGACCAGTGAAAAGGGGGTACAACCTGTAGGTGTCCGTACCGTTGTGCGGTATGCCCAGAGACATTCGTCCAGCTTCTCGTTCCAGTCTCTTTTGTTCGAAGAAACGAACTTCTTCAGGAGTTTGATAATGGTTTCGTTGAAAGCTTCCGCCAAACTATTAGCAGCTGGATAATATGCCGTAGAGGCAATATTATGTATTCGACTTTTATCGCAAAATCGATGAAACGCTTGGCTGATGAACTGAGGCCCATTGTCATGGATTATCCTTCGAGGAATCCCAAAGCGATAAATGACATGGTGCTTGATGAAGCTGATCACGTCAGACGCTTTTACCTCAGCCAGAGGGATCGCCTCTGCCCATTTGGAGAAGTAATTCGTGATGGCCAATATGAACCGGTGGCCTCTGGAGGAAGACGGGTGAATGGGACCGACGATATCCATACCCCATGCTTCGAAGGGCCAGGATACGATCGTAGGATGTAGATATTCAGACGGTTGGTGTATGAAGTCTGCATGAACCTGACAGGCTCTGCATTGTCTTGCATAGCTGATCGCGTCTGTGATCATAGTGGGCCAGTAGTAGCCCATTCTCCTGATACGATCCTGTAGCTTAGGACCGGGCTGATGCGCTCCGCATACGCCGTCGTGAGCTTCTCGGATAATCTGCTGTGCTTCGTCGTCTGAGAGACATCTTAATAGCAGTCCGTCGTAGGTTCGACGATATAGGCAGTGTGAAGATGCATCGAAATAGAAGCGTAATGATCGTCTCTTGACGGATATTGCTTCTTTGGGGTCCTCTGGCAAGATTCCGTATGCGACAAAATCTATGAAGGGACTTCTCCAGTCCCTCCCGGGGGGATCTATGTTCACAGCGTGGCTGCGTTCTATGTGAAGGTTGTTCTTCACACAAAATAAATCTCTGTTAAGAAGGATCACCGAATCTTGCCTTCTTATAGGGGTAACTAAGTCCGCAGCTAGACTGGCCAGGGCATCAGCTTCCAGATTCTGAGATCGAGGTACATGCTCTAGGAAGAACCCTTTGAACGTCATGGCTATCTCGATTGTCGCTCGGTGATAGGGAATGAGGTATGGATTTCGGACTTCGTATATCCCTCTGACTTGATTGACGATAAGCAGAGAATCGCCGAAAGCTTCCAGGGATTCGACCCCTAGCTCTTCAGCTACTTGGAGCCCAATCAACAGGGCGTTGTATTCCGCCACATTGTTGGAGCATAGTTCATTAAGAGAGTATGCCCGGTAAATGATGAGTTTATCAGGAGTGACCAGGACGATTCCTACCCCTGAAACCACGTTTCCCTGGGGGCCAGTCCTGGAGGCGCCGTCAAAGAACAGTTGCCATGTGTCACTTTCCATTACGGAATTACATTCTACAACTTTGTCGGAAATATCTTGGTATAACTTGGAGGCCTCCGGGATCGGATGAGCAGCCAGAAAGTCGGCCAGCGCTTGGCCTTTGATGGACTTCTGCGGGATGTACACCATGTCATATGGTGTTAACAGCATCACCCAGGTTGTGAGTCAGGAATTAAGAATACTCGGCTTGCTCATCAGTACTCGAAGAGGGTTGATCCTGGAGATGATATGAATAGTCTGGCCGATGACGTAGTGCCGCGTCTTTTGGATAGAGAACATCAGAGCCAGACATTCTTTCTCCATTGGGTTGTACCGATGTTCGGCTCCGACCATCATCCTGCTGAGGTAGTAGATAGCCTGCTCATGCCCCTCGTCGTTCTTCTGCGCTAGAAGAGCTCCTAGCGAATGATACATTGCTCGGACGTACAGCAAGAACGGTTTCCCCATAATGGGAGGCACCAGAACTGGCGGACTGGTGAGGTAGCGTTTGATCTCCCCGAATGCTTGCTGACAGGTTTCGTCCCATACGAAGGATACACCTTTCTTCATGAGGTGCGAAAAAGGCTGGCATCTTCCTGGGAGGTTGGATATGAACTTCCGGATATAAGCCAGACGGCTTTGAAATCCCTGGAGTTCCCTCAGATTGCGGGGCGGTCGCATTTCTACGATGGCCTGGACTTTGTCAGAGTCCACCTGGATGCCTTTGGCGGTGATAACAAATCCCAGGAATTTGCCACTAGATACGCCCAGGAAGGACTTCGTAGGGTTCATCTTGAGTTAATATCGGCGCATTAACTCGAATACCGTCCTTAGGTCCTGAATGTGATCATCCTTGAGGCGGCTCTTGACGGCTATGTCGTCTACGTAACACTCTACTGTTTTGTGTAAATGTTCATGGAATATGCCGCTCATAGCCCGTTGGTACGTAGCCCCGGCATTCTTCAATCCGAAGGGCATGACCGTATAGCAATACACTCCCAACGGGGTGCGGAAGGCAGTGTGCTTTTCGTCTTCAGAATGCATCTTGATCTGATTGTATCCTGAGAACCCGTCCATGAAAGACATGCGTTCAAAACCGCAGGTATTATCGATCATGATGTCCGTGATGGAAAGAGGAAATTCATCCTTGGGGCAGGCCGCATTCAGATCTCGGTAATCGATGCAGATACGTACCTTCCTATTTTTCTTCATGACTGGGACAACGTTGGCGACCCAGTCGGGATGTTGTTCTTCCCGGATGAACCCACAGGCTATCAGCTTTTTGACTTCAACTTCAATGGCGTCCATCATGTCCGGTCGGAACCGACGTTGGTGCTGCTTCACAGGCTTTGAGTCAGCCAATATGTTGAGTTTGTGAGTAGCCACCTTCGGGTCTAGGCCCGGCATGTCTCCATAATCCCATGCAAAGACGTCGACGTATTCCTTTATCAGCTGTATGATTTCTTCCCTTTCGGCTGGTGGAAGATTGTCACTGATAAATATCGGCTTTGGCGAAAGCTCACCCCCAACATCGATTTGGATAACTTCGTCTTTGGTTGGAGGTTCCCTTTGTTCGAAGCGGAATTCCCACTGTGTATCCATTTGCTGAGCCCAAGAGTCATTCTCAAACAGCTCAGAATCTCGTTCCTCTGCTTCAAAGGGATCTGTCATCACCATATTTGCTGATAGTGCTTGTTCGAGAGCATCAGGTGAGTCGGGGGGTGACGAGCCGTCCCAGGAGGAGGAAAAGATGTCCTTATCCGACGTGGAAGCCGTAAGAGAGGTGGCATACCCTAACCCGAAATGAGTTTATTGGTAGCGGGGGTCACCGCGTGGCGGCGTTCTTCTGCCTCTTCCGTAGTTGAGGCCCGGCTTTCGCTTCAAGTCGTAGCCCATGTTTTGCATGATCTTCAGCGCTTGAGGGCTGTATCGGTGAACCTGCATCTTCCCAGTATCGTTATCGAAAGGATCTTCCTGGATGGCTGGCTGATTGCACATGCGGTCGAATACTATTGGACGCTGACTGCTGCAGGTAGGTGGGATTATGAAGATAGAATCTTCATGCGGTCCATACGTTGTGATGACGTTGGATGATGACGCTGCTTCCCAGATATACGGATGGTAGGAGTCCATAGCTTCCAAGAACTTTCGTGCTATGGGTTCTACCTCGTCACGGGGAGTGGGTTCCTGATTTAGAATCTGAGTATTAATGTACTGGAAAAGAGGATGTTTATTTCCATCTGGAACTCCGTTCCTGGTCGTGTTTACATCGGTCGGCTGCTTGTCGCGCCGAAGGTTGATGACCAAAGGTGGAGGCTTCTGGTTCAGAGTAACCGCTGGAGAATTGCTTCTTTTCCCCGAGCTGGATCTGTTCAGGTGAATAGCCATGGGCTCTATGGCTTTTGGACGAGTGGTTCGTCCTTTCACTCTGATCGACAGCGGTAGTACGGCAGAGGGTTCTCCTGGCTCCCGGTGGGATTCCTTCTCTGTCTTGCCCGCCACTTCTTCCGTGTGGTCCTGCGAGTACAACATGGCGTCGGAATAGTAGGACTCTACTCCTTTAAATGGGTTTAGGTCGGCCACCTCCGTTTGTACCATCCCTTGGGGGTCTACATATTTAAAACATTGATGTAGAGTTGAAGGAACGATGTTGTGATCGTGGATCCACGGTCTTCCCAGCAAGATGTTGTAGGATACCTTTGAATCGATCACATAACATGTGGCCACCGATCTGAGGTTGCCAATCTGGATCCTCAGGCGAACCTTTCCTAACGGCTTACTTCTTCCGGCGTTGAATCCCACGATTGTAGTGGAGGTGTAAGCCAGTTCGCTGGTAGGAATCCTCAAAGATCTGAGCAGACTGTGCGGGATGATGCTGATCGATGATCCCGGATCTATGTGAATCCGATCAACCTCCATGGAACCGATGTACTCGGTGTAATAGAGGGGTCTGTCATGCCTGTTATATTTTAACAGCATGTCGTTTTGGGTGAAGGTGATATATGGGACCACCTCCATCACACTGTGGCATTAAGGGCACGCCACTGGTTCTTCGTCGGAAGATTTGAGCTGGGTAAAGCATGCCTCCGCCTGCATCAGTGCTTCACTCAGGGCTAGACGAGTGTCTTGGGAGAGCCTGAGTAGCTCGAAGATGGAGAGCCTGGCCGGCGTATTAGCCAGTTGGGCTAGGATGTCGAAGTTATACGGCTTCTCAAAACCTTTGTTCGGAATGTTTTTCACAGGTTTATCGAAGCGCACTTCTCTTTGTTTTCCTTTGTCCGCCGGTGTCGGTTTTGAAGGGTTGGCTTCCGGTATGACGGGGCTTGGCCTTGCAGGTTTGGCAGTTGAAACGTCTGCCGGTATATCCTTCTGACTTGCTCCGTAGTCGTTGAGGTAGGCTCTCCCTGACCGGGTTGCAGCAAGTACCTCGTCTTCGTCTGATGGCGAAGAATTTGTGACCATATGGCATGGTTTGCACTTTGGGCTCCTCCTGGACGTAGCTTTAGTCTCTTCCTCGAGCTCTGACACCAAATCTGGATGAACCCACATAATCTCGCCCTGACGGGTGGTCAGGGGTACCAGGTTATGATTTTGATCCCTAGTCGGAGGGAGATTGACGATGTCCATTATGGCTCAAAAAATGGGCGTGATACCGTCCATGACTTCTTGGGGAGGCAGATCGCCGAACCGCAGAGAGATCATGTTGGCTGTGACCATTTTCTCGGTGTCGTGCAGGGTGATGGCCTTAGCATCGATCAACCCCTGGATCTTCCTCTTCAGTACGTAACACATCTTTGTTGGGTGGTGTACGTATCTGTGGAAGATGCAGTATTTGGGGTCGTCGGTACTGCCGACCTCTTGGGGCCACCTTAGCTCCGGCAGGGTGATCTTGCCACTTTTGATGAGACACTCAAATATACTAGGTATATCGTCGTTGTCGAAAGAGTAGACCTCGATGGGCCTGGAAGTCCCGGGCTTTGTCTGCGTAGTCGCCACCGTCTTTTGTCTGGACGTATTGACTGTCAGAGCTTCTTTTCCCTTGGAGCTGTGAGGATGGTCGCCGCTGGGAGATGGCCTTTTGCCTCTGTAGGAGGCGGAGATCATGATGCCGTTGTCGCGCGCCTTGTGACTGTTGTCTTCGGTGGCCACTGCCGAGACGATGAACGAGGGCCACTCATGGAACTGATATGGTCCTGTGAACATCGAGACTATAGGAAGGAGGTTCTTCCTGCAAATGTCTACTAACGCCGAGTCTGGAACTCCTGGAGGCATTTGTAAGGTGGCCTGACAAAAATGTTCGACGAAGGTGCGAACGTCCTCCTTTTCCCTTTGCTTGACTTCAATGAGGGAGGACATAGACATGTCCATTCCACCCTCGTAGAATCGTGTGAAGAATAGCGCTTTGAAGTCTTCGAAGGAAGTAATGCAGTTGTCCGCCAAGCTACGGTACCACTGATAGGCTACTCCTGAGAGGCAGCCCTTGAACACCCGAGTGAGGAGGGCATCGTTCCCTTGTAGCAACACCATCATCATACTGAAATAGTTCATGTATTGACTTGGTGATGTTTTTCCTTCGAACAGAGCCATGGTCTGAGGTTTGTACTTCGGAGGAAAAGGGACTTCTTCCCAGATAGTCGAGTAAGGCTGGTTGATTCCCAGTTTCTTGAGCTGATCTTTGTGCCTCAAGGCGTCAAACTGGGCTTTCAACTCCCGCACTGCCTGTATCGAATTCCCAGTTGGAAGCGGAGGGACTGCTGACTCTTGATCTAGAGCAGGTTCTTGGCTTGGGTTGGATGGTGGTAAGTCCACCCCCATACGTATCTGAGTTGGCGGGACCGACGCTTGAGCCATGGCAGTCGCGTGCTGAGTTAGCATCATCTGGTGCATGTTCTCCATTATGGATTGCATTTGCTTCAAAGATGTCTCTAGCACAGTGATGCGTTGTTCTGCGTTTCCTGAAGCCTCCTCGCGTTCGTCTTCAATGGCGTAAGCTCCCACTTTCCTGGGCGTCATTGAAGGATTAGTATAGGTCACTGCAGAAGTCGACTCTACACTCTCAGCATCTGTTCTGGGAGATTGGTGACCCCCAGCGTCTTAATCAGACGAGTACGGAGCTGGTTGCTGTGACCTTGCCCGAGTATTTTGGAACACCCTAGCTTCAGTGCTCCAGAGGAGGTCTTCGAATCTTCTTCGGCTCGGAGGCCCAAAGGGATGACGTCTCGAGCTCGACCTTCTTCTGGGTATGCATGAAGCCATGTTCACGGACGCATACGCGTGCTCTTCTTTCGGAAAAGACTGGGAGTAGCTCAATCGATCGAAGACCGACCGTTTTGCTTTAGAACAGCAGCAGTCAATCACAATCTTATGACTATTACAACATTGCTCTCTGGGGGGCGTAATAGACATGTTGGAAGATCCCCTCTCCTTACGCTTCTGGACTAGGCATTCGCGTAGGTCAGGAGTAGCAACCGGAGCTTGCTTTACGCCGCGGGACTTCGCTGGCATAATTTGGAGATTCGCTCAAACTGGCATAAAGCTGAAGGGGTCCTCAGTCGGCCATCGGCTTCTCGCGTAATCCGGAGGGTAGGCAGATTGTTCTCTTGCTGGCGTAAAGGCCGAGAGGTTGAATATTCGCCTGCTTGCTTCCCCTCGCGGAGATCACCGCGCTCATCTATTTTTCCATAGAAGTCAGATGTTGTTTCGCGCGTGGAGCGTGATCTGTTCTTCCGATTTGGCGTTGAGGCACCATCGGAAGTTTTATCTGTACCGCGTGTAGCGGGAGACTGATTCCTACGCGTAGAGCACAGTGGATACTTCTGGGTTAGCGCAGAGGCCTTGCCCGAAGTTTTGTCTGTACCGCGCGTAGCGGGAGACTGGTTCCTACGCGTAGAGCGCAGTGGATACTTCTGGGTTAGCGCAGAGGCCTTGCCCGAAGTTTTGTCTGTACCGTGTGTAGCGGGAGACTGAATTTTACGTGCAGGGCACGGAGGGAGCGATGTTACCACCTCATTGGTCGGAGAGATCGGAGAGATCGGAGGGTCCACAGGAATGGTTGAGGATGTCTTGGGCATCCACACTTTGCGCAGCTTCCTGTTGTCTTGGACGGAGAGAGAGTGAGAGCTACCCCCGGTTCGAAGCATGTCTTCGTAAGCAGACTGGTCGAAATGAACGACCAAGATCTTCTTCACGGTTCCTATAGATACCGCATCGCGTTGAGCAATTACTTCCTCGTCAGAAGAGAAAGACGTCCCCAGCAGAGTCGCCATCTTGTTTGTGGTATTAAACGAAAGAATGAAAGTGTATTTCAATGACGGGGTTTGTGCGAAACCCGCACCCTTCGGTTTATAAATAAACTTGTACAACGTAATCCTATACGAGGATGTGGGAGTATAATTTATTTAATCTGGGTATAAATTGCTATAGGTGTCTGATCTGCGGTCGATCACTTTAGCTCTTGGACCACGCGATGTTAAAGAAGTGCCGTGGAAGACAGGTAGCAGCTTCGAAGGTTGCAGGAGAGGGTGGATGCACGATGCCGAAGTCGTCGATCCCCGCTCTTTGCCTGAGCTCCGGGCTCTCTCTCTCTCTCTCCCTCTCTCTCCTCCTTGTTCGATCTTCTCCGACTGTCGACCTTGGATCTGGTATTGGTACTCTTGACCAAATTTTCCGACCTGGGATCTGATATCAGTTTCTTGACCAATTTTCTTCGACCTTGTTCCCCATTGACAGGGGCCTCTATTTATAGAGTCTTTGGTGACAGTGACTACTTCGTTGGTGTAGCAACCGAGGAGTGGAAAGTACATCACCCTTTTACACAACGGTTAAAGTAACCAATGCCTACGTATAGATGATCTTTTGACTGAGTGGGTGACGTGGGTCCAAATAAGGGGACACAACACGTACGGTTTCTACTAAGATCACGGCGTAAAAGCCACGCGGATAGGTATCCATTGTGTAGAAGAGGTTGGCGTAGAAGCCAAATGTCCGTCACCATGGCATAGAAGCCAAGTAGGCATAGAAGCCGAACAGGCATGGAAGCCGAGCAGGCATAGAAGCCGAACAGGCATAGAAGCCGAGTAGGCGTGAAAGCCGAGTAGTCGTAGAGACTGAGTGGGCGTGGAAGCCGACTAGTCGTAGAGACTGAGTGGGCGTGGAAGCCGCATGAGCACAGATCCTGAATGGGCGTAGAGGCCGCTGCATATCGTGCCAGAATGGGCGTTGAAGCCGCTTGAGCACAGATCCTGAATGGGAGTAGAAGTCGCTGCATATCGTGCCAGAATGGGCGTAGAAGCCGCTGCATACCGTGCTGATGTGGACGCCTTAGCCGGAATTACGGCTTTTGAAGATATAACCAAATCTCTTGCAGAGATTTGCCATCATCTTATGCATTGAATGCGGAGGCGTGTTTCAAAGGTCTGCAGGCCTTCTGCGCACCCGTCGCAGAGACGTGTCTTGAGAGAAACTGTCACCGCCCTGTGCAATTAGACGTGGAGACGTGCCTCGAATCCCGTACGAAGTGCAGCTTTTGACGTGGCAGGCGGTTTGTCTGCTGCGGAGCGTAAAATAGCTCATTTTTGCCTGTGTAAAACAGGGCGGCGTATTCCCTTGTACGCAAAAGAGCGGTTTATGCTGAGAGGACTCCGGTAAACGACGGTTTGGTGATGTTTTACCAAATCCTCTGCATTAAATGGTGAGATCCGCCATCATACTGTGGGACGCATCCCGAGAGGTCTGCCATTGTTTCCAGCCGTCGTCTGGGTAGCCGTGCATCACCTTTTGTCAGGAGTCAGAGGTCAGATTTACTGCGTGACTTGACAGGTTCATTTCGGGGAAGATGAAGCATTCCTCGTACGCTATCACGCTGCTTTGAGAGCGGTTGAGTTTTACGCCATGGAGGCGATGAAGAACTCTGTTTCACGCTGGAGCGGCCTGGACGTACTGTACTTATGCGGATGGTCCTTTGAGCTTTATTCTTCACGCTGTATTTTAGCGGAGAAAACTCTGTCGTACGCCTGATAGCTCTGAAGGCCTCTGCTTACGCTGCTATGTATCAAGAGGCTGTGTAGCTTTTCCTAGCGTATTTTTCATGCTTCTATATCGGCCTCTTAGAGCCAAGCTCTAAGTCATCCTCAGCCCGCTGCGCCTGTCTGAGAATCTCCTCGAAGGTGACGGTAGGATCTCATTTGGTGTAGGATTTGACCTCCCGGTTCAGGCCCTTCCTAAACTTCCTTGCTCTACCTCTAGGGTTTCGCCCCTCCATGAAGCGACCTAGTCAGCAATACACCGTCGCATACTCGTCCACTGACATACCTCCCTGGACGAGGTACTGGAACTGGCTCTCCAAATATGTCAGAGCCACGTCTTGGAAGAACTTCTCCTTGAAAAGCTCTTTGAATGCTTCCCAAGTGAGTCCTGGTACTACGATCCTGGGGTCTGTCCTGAACCATGTCAAAGCAATGTCAAACATCATACACCCCGCTGCCTCTATCTATAACATCTCTGGAATCTGCGTCAGCTGCAAGTTCCGCTCAATGTCCTCGATCCAATTATCCGCATAAAGGATCCCCTCTGTGCCTCTGAAGTCCTTTGGGACCATCCTCTTGAAGTCTATGATGGTCCCCGGCCTCGGCTGTTGAGGGATAAACTGAGGTGGTGAGCATTCTCCAAGCTCTGTCGCAGGACCTCTGACTGACGCTGCTGCACCTCCATCATCTGCTGAAAGAGCACGAATACCTGCGTCTGATCAACTGCAGGTGGTGGGGGTGGAAGATCCTCGGAAACTGTCTGCTCTGTCCTCGGTACTAGAGGTGGAGCACCTTCGAAAGTTGCTGCAGATATGCCCACCTGGACCGGTGAAGCTGGCCTCCTGAATGTAGGTGCTGGACCATCATCTGAGGCTGCTGCCCTCATGGGTGATGAAGTGACTGATCGTGTTATCGTGGCACCTGAGCGCTGGGAACGCACCTTCGACGGCATCCTGAAGATAATTGAAATAAGGAATCAATATTGAATATGATACGATATTATCAAAGAAGGACATAATTTTATTCAAAGTAAAGAAAATATTCAATAGATAAGGATTGCAAAATATATTTTGGAATTTTCCTATGTGTGATTGAGTAAACTCTCAGCCTAAATCCTATTTCCTAAAGCAGGCTCGTAGTAGTACTCGAGGCGAGCACCACTACGATATCGCTAAATTGTGAATCTAGACCTGTATGGGCCACCACTAAAAATGTGTCACGACCCGCACCCGGATATTCGGACACGATTACGTGGTTACGCCTAGCCTATACTACAACATTAGCGATAGAACGTTGTTTGGGTCATTTCTAACTACCTAACATATCAACAATATAATATAGTACATGTCAATCATCTCAACTCCAAATGGAGGGACAATATGGTATCTCACAAGTATAACTAATCTCAATCACAAAACAAACTAAGAAAGATAAAGCACGAATGAAATAGCGAAGAAAAGAATTAAGATACAATCCACAATCTGAAATAATATACAAACTGTGAATCTCCACAAATAGTCTAATACAAGCCAACACAAATAAACTAGACCTCCTCTGGCTCTGCAACTAAGTCCTCCTGGTCTATAGGAGTATCCTCTAAAAGTACGCCGTCCTGCGGCCCGTAGAATATGGGACACTGCTCTAAAATCCAATCATCTGGAAAAAAAATATCCAGTCAGGATTGGAGCAAAGTACATACCTCTGAAAGCAGTTTTAATAACATAATCGAGCATATAAAACAGATAATAGAAATGAAATACAAGATCACTAACATATGAATGAATAAACAATAGTTATACAGGTAATGTACGAGAATATAGAACAACAATATGATGAAATAACTGCAATCTAACTAATGTGCCTCGGAATACAAGTTTATTATGTGATCGGTTTGGGTGAACATGATTAATAAGGTAAGACGATTATAAGTGTGGTATATAATCAGAATGTACACGATGAACAATGGGGCTTTGATCACATGATCAACTCCTACTCTCCCATCCCCAACTAATACCAATGGATCCAATCACGATACACTACGAACACGAATATGACCACTGAATACGAGCAGTGGGTGTACACGAATATAATCACACTGAACACGAGCAGTGGGTGTACACGAATAAGCACACTGAATACGAGCAGTGTGTGAACACGAAATATAAATCAATACCCAATATACATGATGAAATATATGTACAGGAGTACCCGCTGAACACGGTAGGGGATAACATCTCCTGACTGAATTCATGTAGTACAAGTCCGTAAAATCACTGTGTCAAAATCAAGTATACAATTCTAAAACATGCATATATACACTATTATGAATTAAAAACTAACAGAGAAATGTACTCGCCTGAAGTCCTGAGAAAGGTGTGTCTTTCGATGTCCAAGCTGGTATCACACAGACCTATATATGGTATGTTACATCAATACAAGGTTCAGGAATAAAAATAAGTTAAGTTGATGCAATTCTAAGTTATAAAGCCATTTCTAAGTCAAACCGACTATTTCTAGGTTGCAAGGGTCTAACACTAAGACACTAGGTTAATATGCTATGAAACTAAGCTATACTAGCTAATCTAAGATACTATGAAACACACCAAAATGCCGTATCCTAAGATACACAAGTTTTATTTAGAAAATAGTAATTTGTATATATATACAAGTCGATAATTATAGTATCTTAACTAATTACTGAAATTAGGATACCTTGGCCTTGCATCAATGCGTATCACACCTATCTCGATACCCAAACCCAATACCATAATATCGACCCCTTACCTTGATATTTCCTTGGTATCCCAAGGTAATTCAAAACCCATGACTACGGCTAATATATATATATATATATATATATATATATATATATATATATATATATATATATAATACCTCAAGTACTAACTATATAATATAACTAACTACCTATTAGTACATAGTTACATAGATACTACTAACTAGCTATTACCCAATCCACTATCATAACATATATATATTAGCATACATAACTAACTATCTATCATATAACAAGTATATATAACTAACTATCTATTTATACTAACTATCTAATATACTAACCAACTAGATTAACCAAATACCTAATACCTTGCTAACCCAAAAACCTCACTGATACCTGAAACTGAACATTGATATTGTGCACTGACTGCACTATGCATCTCACTGCATAGTGAGGCTCCTTGCTGATTTCACTGTGCACGAGCCTTGTTGTGCTCCAAAGTGTACTGCTCGAGCTGTTGAAGCTGTTACTGCCAATGCTACCTCGAGGTGAACTCCACATTGCTGTGCACGAACGTTGCTGACTTCCCCCTTGCTGAACACTGAATTTAAGATACTACTGCAGGTTCCCTGCTGTTGGGCTTCCCCTCTTGCTGAGCTGATACTTGCTAACTGCTCCTACTGCAGGTACTGTAGTACCTCTCTCAATTGCTGAACTGAAAGCATTTGCTCCCTGCTCTTCCATGCCCGAGCCCCCTCTTCAGTTGCCACTGTGCAGTAGGATACTGCACAGTTCTCACTGCCTCGACTGCATATTTCCTCCTGCAGTTGGTTGCACATTTTCCCTCTTGTACGAGTACTGCCTCGAGTTGCTGGCTGCTTGTGACTGATACTGCAGATGGTGTGTTGCACTGCCTTCAGTTGATGGCTGCTTATGCAATAGCCCGAGCCTAGCTGGGACTGTACTGATGAATGGCTCGATGCCTCAATTGATACTATAGTGCTCTATGTTGTGCAGTGTATACCCCGAGCTGCTGTGCACTGCATGTACTGGCTGTGCATATATTGCTGTGCAGTGCACGAGCTCCCTTGCTGTCATCTCAGTGCACACATTGCTGTGTGCTGATTTGTAGCTCCTCCCTGTTGTTGACTACTGATACAAAAACTGACTGCTCTCCCTCACCCACTGAAACACACACAACTCTAATACAACACACATACATATATACGCATACTTACATATGCCTCCAATATCAATATATATATATATATATATATATATATATATATATATATATATATATATATACACACACACACACACACACATAAGCACACATAGAAATGAGGACCATAAACCAAACACGTTGAGTGCACCGCACCCGTATCACACTCACTCTATGATACTCTTGCGATACGGCTCCACTACACAACCAAATGTATCACGAAGGATACGAGAAAGTCTAGAATACTAATTATGCACTAGTACGAATAATAATAATAATAATAATAATAATAATAATAATAATAATAATAATAATAATAATAATAATAATAATAATAATAATAATAACTACGTGTCTGTGTCAAGAATTGATATGCACAAATTTTCGTGTCGGAGGAAAACCCCCAAAAATAATCTGTATCGTCAAATTGACAAGATACGGCCTACACGTACCCAATTATGGATACGACACTAGTCACAAACAAGAAATCATATGTCATATTGATGTATTTGACCAATTGACAAGTACCACATGTGCCAATCTCGGAATTCCCCCAAAATTGACATAAAAATACACATAACTTTCACCATAGGTCTCCTTTGAACCTAAAACCGATTATTATGGGTAGCCTATGCATGTGGGATGATTTCTCATGGTTAAACCTCAAATTTAGAACCTACTACAAGAGGAAAACTGAAATATACCTATTGGAAGATGAATTTCCAATAAAAATCCCCAAATGTGGAAATGTAGCTCCTCCTTGCAAATCTTGGCCTCCTCCTTGTAGATCCTTGCTTTCTTCTTGTAGATACTTGTTGTAGTAGTCTCAATTAAGAAATAGGAAAAGAATTTATGAAAAAATTGGTGAGAAAATGATGAGGGAATGAAAGAATTTGGAAAGGGGCAAATGTAGATCTAAATACAATAAAAAAATGAAACGAGAGACACTCACTCTCCTCCCTCTAATGGCCGGCCATATACCTCTTCCTCAAGTCATGTAAAATATCCAAAATACCCCTTGGGGCCTCTCATGAAAAAATTAATTAAGAGGGGAAGGTTCTAGTCTAATAGTTTCACTAATTAATCCATCCACCTAATTCATGGGCCTAATTCATGGGCTCAATCTAAACTAAACTTAAATATTGTGTTCATGCATTTAATTAAATGGTTAGGTCCACTACACAAGTCTAAAATAATCTAGTATCTAATAATAATTAAATAATACAAAAAATAATTAATTATGCATGCACAATATTTAAATATAATTAATTCTAAAAATAAAATACCCATGTCAATTACCAAAATACCCTTGATTGAAAATGTGAGGGTGACACATATGTCTCCCGAGTCAGTAAAAATATGAACCCGTCCTCGCTGGCCTATGCTGACTCCCAAAAATGGACAGGGATTAAGTCTCGAGATAAATCGGTACCAACGACTTAGTCAAGAACATGACTTTGCCCAAGACATACCTTCGTAGTCGGGACATATGACATACCTCATGTATCACGAGATACGAAGGCAAAGATCCTCTCCAGTCGCCGAATATACGAAACCCAAAAGATAGATAAAACTTGAAAAACTCAAATCTCACCCTCGACTTGACCACCTTCTGCTAACATCTGTTCTAGCACGCCAAACTCAGCTTGCTCACGTCTCGGTGGTGCTGGAACTCTGTCATGAGGATGTCTCTGCTGACCAAACTGACGATGTCTTGGGTGAAACACATGTGCTTGCGTCAACATCGGGCGTTGGGCTAATGGCCGAACTGCTAAAACTGGCTCTTGATATGGAACTGCTCCTGGAGCTGGCAATGCTGGGAATTATTGATACGGTCATCCCTTCCTCTGCATTTGTGGGCAAGTACCTATCATGTGTTTGGAACCCCCATACCTCAAGCATCTTCCACTTGCCATCCTATATACATCCTGAGTGTGGCCTCTATTTCCATAATAGGTACATCCTACTGGATTCTCCGGGTGTTGTTGATGTTGTCTCGACTGTTGTTGCCAAATTATCATTGTCTCGTTTGATGCCACTGGCCCCCGTGGTGCCAAATCACGAATACTAATGCCGGGTGCTGGTCCTCCACCTGTATTATGGTCATGAGATCTCTTATGTCCTCCAGTCCTCGAAGCTAACCTCTGGATGGTAAGCTCATGTCTTCTGGCTGCTATCAATACAGCATCAAATATCTGGTAGTCATGTCCTTCAACTAGTTACAGAATCTCGAGATGAAGCCCTTGCAGGAATCTCATAGCCCTTTCTTTCTCCGTCGTCACTATAGTTTGAGCAAACCTACTCAGCCTGCAGAACTCTGTTGTGTATCCATCTACTATTCTCCGGATTGCTTGAGATCAATAAATCTCTGTTGTAGCTCGTACTGCGCCACTACTCCGAAGTACTTGGTTCTGAACCGGGTTCTGAAGTTGTCCCAAGAGATAGGATGCTTCAAGCCGACTTTCTCCATTGCACACCAATCATGAGCAAGATCTTGTAGCTATAACAGGACTTGATGGATTTGCTCCCCTGCTGGGATCTTAGTTGCCGCCATGATTGTCTCAATGTCTTGAAGCCAAGCATCTGCCGTAATAGCATCCTCTGTGCCTTCGAAATAGCCCGGGTTGAGTCGACAGAATCTGTATGACGCTCCATCATCTTCTTCTTCACTCTTCTCCAAACCCGTTTGTAATCCTTGGTTTAACAGGACGTTCTGGTCCAGTTATCAAAGCTGTTGGTACTGCACACTACCATCTGATGTTGTTGTGTAGTCATTATACCTCTGATAATATCTAACATTGTCGGGGTATCAAGTGCTGCTGGTGTTACTGGAACTGCCGGGGGTACCAGGATCTCTGGTACATGTTGCCCACCCATTGGCTCTACTCGAAGCTGATCTTGAGGAAATATTGTCTCTTGCTGGAGCTCAATGGGATCTTGCTCTGATAGCTGTTCCACCATATTTGCTTCTCTAACAGGCAAAAAAGAGGTTTTCCTGAAGGAAAGGACACCAAGACATCAAACGACGGGACAGGAAAGAACAAGGAAGCAAACTGGCGATAGTTCAAGCTCGATATCGAAGAAGACGAATTCAGGATATCAAAGGAAACAATTTTGATTGAGATTCCTCGAACAAGACACCCCACAAGTCTAAAAATATCGACCTGCATGGGCTACCACTAAAATCTTGTCACGCCCCAGAACCAGAATACTGGAGAGCGGGGGAGTGACTCAGCCAACCATGCCTTGCAGAATACCGAAGTAAGCCACAAAGTGCTATGGTTGTCTAGAGACAAGGGGGTGCATACTATAATCAAGTCACCTAGGTTCAAGGATCTTTATGTCTCAATCATCAACCAAGAAACAATAAGAATGAGCATGTAAGATAAAGCAGTTAGGCGTCCCTGACGCTCTATCAGAATGATCATGAAACTGGTTATACATGATGGTATACTAGTACATTGCCAAGATTACATGATTGTGAATCAGCCGCGGTCTGAATAAATATAATCATATAGAGGAACTAATGTCCAGATAAACCGACTAACAGGGGCCGTCGGCTAAACGCCAAAAAGGCAATACAAAATGATACTCGTAGTAGGAGAGAAGAAACCCACTCAAGTTCCTCGATGGACATCCTCCTGGTATGCGCCATTGGTCAGATACATGACAGGATCCTCAGGCTCTGCTACTAAACCTGGTTAAACAAAACCAGCGGGGTCAGGCCCCGATAGTAAGTGCCACAAAGGAGCATAAGTGAATGAAGCAAAAACTAATAAAGTACATCAAATAGGAAACCGTGCCACAACTGCAAGCGTATGACCTTTCATCGGAGCAGTAGGACACCTCTACAACCAAACAAGGACAAGGGGTATCACACTACTCTAAGACAGGGTAAGACTCACCAATTATGAACACGATGAACATATAACACATCAATATAATCCAGAACACACATGTCACAATACAAGCTAAGATATAGGTATAATATGCAGCTTCGGTACATGACCTATTGTGACACGTTGGCGCAACCCTACAACCAAACAAGGACAAGAGTTGAACCATCGTACCATAATAGTTCATGTCCCTAGACTACCAGCACATACTCATTTAATCGGCCAATCAATCCTATGGCTTGATATGTAAAGTCTGGGTTATCCCAGTAAAGCAATAATATAGGGATCCTCAAATCTTGCTACATTCGAACACGGCTAGTTGAACTAATAATAATACCACGTAGTACGTAGAATATGCACCGGTCCCTCGCAGGGCCACCTTGCTAAGATAGATCAGTAACAGTTCCAACCTTCCTATAGGAAAATATTGGCTCGGTTTTAATATATAAAAAATTGAATATTGCACTCCACTAGTGCAAATTATATATAATATCCGTGGTGGCAAACTTTCATACCTCAAAAATTATCTAAGGGTGGCTCGTCACGTACGATCTCGGGATCTCGTTCCTCACAATGCTTTATTGTTTTAGTTGCCTAGTTAACCCTACGGTTAGCTGGAATCACATGGCGTGGTCACATGTTACTCCCCTTATATGTCGTACCGTAGTACGGTTTACGCTAGATATGAATTTACTTTTTCACTTGGCAATTCAATTGGATTCATCTCAGCGTAATGCAAAAATCAATCTAGTCCTAGCCACGCTTTGGTAGTTGACCCACATACCATGTCCGTGCTGGAGAATTAATATAATAATATCACATATCGCGTAGTATAGGAGGTATTCTCGATGCACAACCCAAAACATGTAATTTTATAGCACATAGTAAGTTATGTTGTACCTCAGTGCACATTATAATACATGTACACGTAGCACATAGTAATTGTATCGGCACGGATACAAAAAATCGGGTCGAATCACCAAACTTACAATTGGTCGTATGAGCCTTATCACATTGGAATACTTGGTTAAAAATATAATCTTCCTAAATCAGGTACACAGACTATCAATCAAATGGAAGCCTAAATTGTGTGAAATCCTCGAATCAACAATTATGCCACCGAACGTGAGTAAGGGAAAAAGTGTGAACCACTCTGGAGAAGATACACAATCCTTAAACCAAACAATGACCGGGATTGCAGATCGTCTCCCGAGCAGAACTACATCCCTCACTCTATCCGACGAACAAAGGATAAGTTATCTACTAATCTGAGTTTACTCTGGGTTGCCACATGGTCTACTACAGCATATAATCATACTATGCACATAGCCAGTTCTAAGTCCACTCTTCCTTAGAATAACACAAACAAGAAGCCATGATCAACCACATAGGGTACGATAAGAAACATTCCAAATAAAATGATTAAACCCTAGAAATCGTGGAACGTGTACATAGATTACTAAGGTCGCATAGGATCACATACGCGCATGAGAAGTGCACGCATGGATTATCGCATGGGACAGGCCGCATGCACTGATCAGGCGCATGAGCAATTGGCAGTATGGACGAGCTGGCCGCATGCTACCCCAGGCCGCATATGGCTCCTGGACGCATGCTCCTCCAAGTCGCATGCTCCGGACAAGAGTCAACTCTCTTGGAACAAGTGCCGAAGTGACGTGCATTAAATGAGTGTCAGCGAAGTGACTGAAGTGGTGGATGTGACAGGTCATAAAGTGTCAGAAAGAAAAAGACATAAACTATGAATAGATGTGACAAACAATCAGAGTCATACGTCCGAAGGAAAGTTGTCGCATGCTCTGATTGCCGCATATGGGTCGGTTCCGCATTAATGTCTCTTGGACTTAGCAAAATTTTCATTCGTTCAGTAAGTGAACACAAGAAGTCCATTTAGAACATATGTGTATTAGTCAGTCATGCGTCCAAAGGAGATGAACACATACTGGTATGCAGTAAGGTGTTCAGGCCGCATAGCATTTTCATGCCGCATAACACCCTCTGCCGCCTAGCTCACTGGACGCATGCGAACTTCGTCTTCTCCAGACATCAAGTTCAGCCATGGCGGAAAAAGTTTCAAAAATTCAAAAATTATTTTCTACATAAAAACTTTATTTTAACTCTGGATCAAGTGAAACAAAAACCAAAATACTCGGAATGAAATGCTTTAACATAAGGAACAACTAGTTTTCGAAAACACTGAGTTTTATTATATTAAAACGAAGAAAAACTCATAGAACACATAAAAACCCTAAATTTGAAATTCATATCTACAAAAATCTATACATAAAAATCCAAAACTCCAAGAACTAAATATGTCAGCAACCCAAGGAGAATATTTTTCATCAAACACATTTTTAAAATAACACATAAAAATTCAAAAATTTATGGCTTCACCACTTTGAGCAAGATTTACTTGTCTTGGTGGACTAACAAACCTCTTCCTAGAACCAAGTCTAGGGCTAGGGCTAGGGTTCGACCAAGGGGAGCTCTTGAGGGAAGAAGGAAGAAGAAGGGAAGTGAAAATGGAAAAGAATGAGAAAGGAGAGAGAAAATTATATATATATATATATATATATATATATATATATATATATATATATCAAGTGGAGAAATGTGGTTAGTCCTAGGATTAAGTCATGACACTCTCCAACCAAATCTAAATCATCCAAAATAGGTTTAGTGGTTCCAAGAGTGAACCGGGTCTGATATACATCCTATATACGGGTCCTAGCACGGGTTCGTGGCAATTGCCAAGGTGATCACTACTGGTCTCGGATAGTCTCCCACAATAAGTAGAAATATAATTAAATAAATACAACATAATTAGCATGAATCAACATGTAAAATACAGCATGAATACATTTACAAAAAAAATTTTAAATATCACAAATTCAAGAATACCAAATCTGAAAACGGATGTGACAATATCCATGTTCTATTGGATTCAACCTCCCATACACCGGAGTAACCTGGCCACCAAATTCCAACGAAACAGCACCTTCGGATGCAGGCCCCAACATCGTTGTGGGTGGAAAAACCATCCTCACACTGGTCGACGAGGTGGGGGAAGTCCCTGGTGAAATTGATGGTGGGTTGGGCACATTAACACCAACAACTGGGTCCAACTGGACATAGTGAACCGAAGAGTGGGATGTTCAGAATGGAAATGCGGGTTGCTTCCCCCGCCACTAGGGGACTCTGGATGCTCTTCACACCAATGTCAACCCCCACGGGGACTGGGTCAGAAGAAACCCCTAGAACCTCCCTCATACTATTCTAGAGAGGGTCCCAAGTAACGAGAACAGCAGATCTGGCGTAACCACTCCTAAGGCAGAACTTCTCTTATCAGAACTAACGTCATGTTGTTGTGAATCTCCCCCAAACCCAGTGAGGCACCTAAGCATGGCCCTCGTCAAGAGCTTCCCCCATAGAGACTTCAGACTTCAGATGGCATAGGCTTACTATAAATTGGAGAGTCATACCTCTCAGGACGTTGACATTAGTCAGCCATGTGCGCCTGTTGGAAAGAATAACATGGGCACATGATGTTGGAAGAGAAAAAGACGACAATGTGTACCGTACATGGTTATTGGTGTCGCAACCGTCGACATACTCTTAAGCTCCTCCATCTGCACAGTCTGCCGCCGGTCCTCTACCTACTCCTTCTACTGAAGTCATTACAATGGAGCATATGTCCATTATGATGTACGATTTTCAGAGACAACTAAGACAAATTACAGAGAGGATATATGCTCCAATTAATCCTGATGGTACCACTCATTCCGCTACTCCGACTGTTTCTCCTACTGTTGCTCATGATGTTGCTCTTTCGACTACTCATGTTGCTTCTCCTTTTGCTACTTATGTAGCTTCTCCTCCTGTTGTAGTGCCCCGCTCCTAGAGTACTTGTTCCCATGAGCAGCGTCAAATTTTATTAAGTACGGGGAGCGCGGTTATGGAACACTATCGGTATCAGTTGATCGTGATAGATTAAATCAAGATCATTTTCTCGTAATAGGTTGGTTTATTCAGAATCAAGATCATTTTCTCTCCAAGTCTTCATACTTAATCAAATAACTTTTTGTTGCGTGTTCCGATCAATAATACCTTAATAAAAAAAATCAAGATAAAAGAGAGTAGGCTTGAACACTTGGAATGATCATAAGTTGCAAGCTTGTCTGCTATAAATATATACTTTGTCTCTGTTGTAGCTAGAACTGATTCATCTATACTTCTATACTAAGTAGTACAGAATTTCATTGTGATAACTTGAGGCATATAGACTATGTGATCAGATATTACTGCGTAGTTATATTAAATCTGGCTGGCTTGCATGCTTGTTTATTAATTTAGTTTTTAAATATTGTATGGTCATGGACAACATGTGCACAATGGTATTGTTCCTCGAATGGTCGTCGGGACACTGGGACCAATTTGGCCTAGGAGGAGCAGGGATAGTTGTGCTGGCAAACTAGCACGGGTTATTCAAAAACTTTCAGGGGGGCTCGCTACCCGTGCTGAAAGGATCGTCGTTTAACCAGGCTATATTCCAGGATGGCTTTCGGTGCCAGTGACCTGCATACATATTTAAACTATCGTGCTAATGATATCTAGTCCACAGGGAAGGAACATGGTAAGATTTATGCAGTTCGGATGAGTCGACTGTTGGTAAGAATCACCGTTCGGTGACACACTTTATTATGTTGTTTCTTTTCTATAACAAGCTCTATAAAAGTGAACTAAGGCAAGAAAGAAAAATCACATGATAATGATAATGATAATGATAATAATAATAATAATAATAATGCTTGCTTTCACAAGAATATTGTTTTGATTTGGTGAGTTGGGTTAACTCGTCATCACCAGTGCATTTCAAATGTGCTGACCCACGTCTCAATAGGTTCTACGAGCCTAGGCTACGTGGCAAGGAGCTAAAGCCCGTCTCACCCTGCCCTTCGATCGGCATTCGTGTGCATACTCCAGAAGCTCGTGTGCATAACCTTTTGAAGCTTTTTGTTGCAGCCGACGCTCTCTTAGATGGTGTTTATACATTTTATTTTTTAGTAAAGGGATATGATGTAAGAAACGACTATCTTATTTTGCGTTCATGTTGTAAGCCCGCGTGGTTGCCATTTATTCGTACAAAAACTTGTAATCAATGCATATTATCAATGAAAGAAACATTTCCTTCTGTCCAATGTGTTGTTCAATTTCTCTGCGTGATGTTGTTATGTTATTTATAAATTATGACGCCTAAACATTATGCCTATGCCTTTTGCGAGCACAACTTAGACTCGCACGGCATCACGTCCGAGGGACAACTATCGATTCAACTGAATCACGACAGAATATGTAAATTAGGAACGAAAATTTTCATTGCTAATTTGTTGCTTTTTTGTACTAAAAACTGTCAGGAAAGCGAAATCACTACTATAGTACTAGTAAGTTCATGTTTGTTGCACGTAAAATAAATATTTGTATGTTATTGTTGAAAATTAGTTTAAATATATTTGATTTAAGATTTGTTAAAAAGTTTAAATATTTTTGATATTTTTTCTCAATAAATTTATTTTTTAATTTATTTTAAACAGTTTTAAATTTTGTTATATATATTTGTTTGGAGGAAAAGAGAAAAAATTCATTTTTTTTGTGAATAAGTTAGTTTTTGTGTGATTATTTTTTAATAAATAAGGAGAATTTACATACGGCTTAGATGACTCAATTTTGAGTCGTTTCAAGTCTCATTATAAGAGTAAAGATTAAGATTTATGAACTTCCAAGATCTAATAAACTTCCAAACAAAATCTATTAAGATTTACAAGACAATTACAAGATCTATTAAACTTCCAAACAAAAAAAACTACACAAAAATGACTAAAAAAGAATTTACCAAAGAAAGATACAAGAGGAACGATCGAGAGAACTACAAGAGGAGAATGTAAATCCAGACGAACTCTTTTATATCTTGTCTACTCTTTTTTCTTTCCCAACTTTCTCCACTTTTTTTTTTTTTGAGATGTCCAACGATACGCACGGGACTTTATGCACGCCGTGTTGCATGACATTTGGGCCTACTGTCCCCACACCTTATGCAATGCTTTCTTTGCCTTGCCACTTTTTTAACACCACACCAAACGTCTCACCTCACACACAAACCTTCAGCCACATATATAAACAGTCAATTACTTACGTACATTGATCTATATAAAAAATCAAATAGATCCAAAAACTTTAAGTAGATTTATTTTCAGTATAATTGTGATTATGATTTGGTTAATCTGATCCAAAACTCCAACAAGATTTTATGATGCTTTTTTTGTTGCGGAATGCAAGCTTGATTCGGACATAAGTTGGTCAATGAGATATGATATTTCTGTGGGGCGGTAGACCCAAATAGCATAAAATACAGCATGCACAAAGTCCCATACGTATAGTCAAATATCTCAAAGAAAAATGATATTGGATTTGGCTTATCTCTATCTCTACTAATATAAGGTGGCTTAAAAATGGCTCAAAATTAAGCTATCTAAGCCGTTTATAAATGCTCCATTAATTATGTTAAAAAAACTAACTATATATTTAACTACCTAATATGATGTAACTTAGCTAAAAACCTCTAACTCAAGTGGTTAAAATGGAAGACATTTTTCTTGATTGCATGAGTTCAATTCCACGGGATAACAATATCTATAATAAATTTATATTTTAAAAATTTAACAATTTTTTTATGCACGTGCACGTTACTAGTACGACTTAAAAGAAAAATAGCTCCTTTTATATCGACATATAACTTAAGCTCGCAATGGAATGTGAGGTACAAACTCAACAATCTCTACCTTAGATTGGCCTAATAACTAGACTCATCTTTGAAGTCAACCACATCACACACCATTGTCGGGTGCGAAGTGTAAGACATTTTCAAATTGTATATCCTGAGGAGTCAAGTTTATTCTGATTATACATACCATGAACGTGTTACCAAAATATACTCAAGGGTCAGAGCAAATCTGGCAATGAATGACTTGACAGCCTGGCGGCATACGCCCATACGGTACAACCTTCATGCGACCTAAATGTCCATACGGCCCAAATGTACCCCGTCAATGCTTCTTATTCAAAGTATTTCAAACTTATCATTTTGAAAACTTTGAAGGGGGACTTGTAGAAGCATGAAAAATACAGATTCATGTGGCCAACAACCATGTGCCCCGCGATAAAGCTCAGCAAAAATTGGACCACATTGTCACCATGCGGCCCAGAAAAACTACATTCATGCGGTCCAAATAGCCGAAGCAAACCTTGGCCACAGATAGACCTGACATGACGTCTTGACGACCAGATCAAGTCTGACATAGAATCTTGACAGGAAGGATTCTCTGAATGCCTCGAAAGACGAAATCTCACTAAAAGATAGAAGTCTTAAGGAGTGTGCAGCACCACGTGTACAATACGATAAAAGATTCTATGCGGCTCTGGCCCATGCGTCCTAGACTCCATACATCACATGCGTCTCTGGCTGCCGTGTAGTCCATGCGTCCAAGATTCCATGCGTCCCTGCATTTTAGGCCGTATGAGTCCCAGACTCCATGCGTTCCATTCATCCCATGCGTCTCTGGCAGCCGTACAGTCCATGCGTCCCAGATTCTATGCATCCCATATGTTTTTGGCCGCATGGATCCCAGACTCCATGCGTTCCATGCATCCTAAACGCTATGCAAATAAAATCCTAATGTTACAACTGAAGTGATTCTCTCCAACCAAATAGTGATCATGCGTCCATTTGACCAAGTCACGCCTACAACAGTTGAGAACCGTTCAGATACTCAACAAATAATAAAATCCTAACAAATGTCCATATGGTAGCAGAGCCCAAATTCGTGTGTGTGGCTGTAGCTCCCCTCCATTAAAAGGAGACACGTGAAAAACCTCCACCATCCATGCGGTACGAAATTCATGCAGCCACAAGTATGGCTATAAATAGTAGGGCACCACACCCGAACAAAGGGTTGGCTGACTATCTGCGAATCTATACTTAAGCAAGAGAGAAGAGCATCCACATCAGATCGTCCACAGAGTAAAGAGAGTTATTACACTCCTAACCCTCAATCGTTACCCCCAGAACACAAAATTTGTACTTAGATTATCTGTTTAGGACTCCTCTTTGTACTCTATTTAGTTTGTTTAATTAAATAAATTTTCTTTTCAAACTTTCGTATTTAATGGCAAACAAGATAGCGACTCTGCTAGGGACATCCTTCTTCTCTGATGAGAAGTTGGTGACGCAGTCTGATGTAGCCAAGCTCGACTTTACGCAAAAGATGCTGGTAGTTTGCTTCGACCAGCAAGCATTCGAGAAAATGCTCTCGAAAGAAAGTGCTTGTCCTTCGCCAAGGCTAGCCAAGCCCAAGAAGACCCGCAAGACATGGGTAGCAAAGGCCACTGCGCCTCGCCCAACTGCTGAGCAGACGCTTCCCGCCTCTCACTTTGTTGCTGATGATGGTCGTCAGGCGAACACGCAAGACGTCAACGTCCATGCGGCATCCCCATCTAATGCAAAAATTGCTCAATACCCAGACTCTAGCAGAGGAAAGCACTATGATGTCAGATGTTCTGGTGCTGAGGCAGGTTCTATGCGACCAAAAAAGAGGCCACATAAGACTGGCCATGTTGCATCAACTGAAAGCCGTGGGCAGATGGCTGCATGCGACGATGACAGCAACAGAACATCTATTTTCGACCGTATCTCCTGCGGCGCAGATCCTATATGGCTCGCTGAAAATGGTAAAAATCCAAACCTGGACTCTTTGTACTATATGCCTAAGGTCCTAAGTCAAAGAAGCCTAGGGCAGTGCGAGCTCATCAGGCTTAAGCAACTATCCAGTTAGCTGACCGTCAGCAGGCACCATTAACATTACACAGGCCCCTGATGGGAAGCTATATAAGACCGCCTTGTACGTCTAGCCCGCAGCGACAAATGAACAGCGTCGGTCTCAAAAGTCTTTCACTGATGACCCGAGGGAAGTACATGTATGAACCCCGGATCAAGGATCAAATATAACACCTACTCACATGTGCGCTCGGTCCTTCTGGGTCCATAAAAAGGGTACAAAGGTGCAACAACCCTTGCTTGACTTGAGTAATATGATCAGTCAAGAGCGCAAGGCAAGGGAAACAACTGTGGCTGGTGAAATATTCTCTCCAGGGTGTCACTGTACCAAGATCATTATCAATTGCTGCTACAACAAAGTGGCAACACCCACAAGCAAGCAGTCGGCCTTCCAGCAACTGCACCAGACAACACCTATCCGACAATAACCCGGAGATCAGGTGCAAGTACCAGAGGAGGAGGATCTGCCCTCCGCCTCATGCTACTCGACTCGGAAGCTTTCCGCCACCAAAGGAGGAAAGAAGTCAAGTACCTTCAGTCCGTCGCTCTCTGCCAGTGGTTGCGAAGGCGACTACCAGGAGGGATAACAACGGGACTTGCGAAAGATGTTTTCCATGGCACCCGCTTAAGAAAGAAATTGTCAGTTATTGGGGGTAGTTCTTCCTTAGAACCCCTGGGGGTGGCCCAAGCTGAGGGTAGTATTCCCCTCGACTTTCGCAACAACCCGACGTTCCGAGAAGACAACGATTCCCAAGGAACGGACTCTGAGATCCCTGGGGGTAGCTTCCCTCACCAGGTTGATGTAGCCTCCTATATTGGGGGTAGTATTCCTTCCAAGTGCGAGAAGGAGACGGCGCTGCCAGCTTTTCCTGATTACTACTCTCGTCGGGATCTGAGACAGAAAGTGCAACATCTACTGTCTCGTCCATCTCTCCCCACGTAAGGATGGTATACATGGCCAGAGACGACCATAAAGGACCCAGTAACTGCTAGCGCCTCGCGACCCTCGAGGCCATGATTCAGACAATGGGTGCATCAATATAAGTCTTAACCCAAATAATGCTAAAAATTAAAGCAAATATGGCTTCTCAACCAGCAAGGACCCCTGGACAAACAAACTTGGACCCTGGGGCTAACGTGGATTCAAACACAAATGCCCCACCTACGGGTAGTAATCCTCACCTTCCTAGCTCGTCTGCACCTTCTGTGGGAGATGAGGCCAAGGAATAAATGAAGGAGGTCTGGAAACTCCGGGCTCGCCTAGACTCCATAGGCAATCGGGACTCACTCCGCAATCTCGGGGTGTAGCAACCATACCCGATAGAATCATACCCGATAGAATGGAGGGATGTACCGTATCTACCCATATACAAGCCCTTCAACATAAATACATTTTATGGCAAGTCCTTCCCTCGCTAGTTTATGAGTTACTTCAAGATTACAACGGGACACCTACCCCACAGCGATGCTATCCTTACCAGACTCTTCGTCGGGGCATTAGCGGGGGTAGCTTTCGACTGGTTCTGCAGTCTCGAAGATAATTATATTTCACCATTTGATGACCTCAAGCGTATGTTCCTCAACAGATTCTATGAGACAGAAAATGATATGACGATGTCCTCTCTGATGGATGTCGCCCAGGAAGAAAGGGAACTAAAGTAAAATTACATCGAGCGACTCTGACAAACAGTGCTAAGGTTGTCCCCTGGCAATCCCGACACCACACTAATAGAGATATACCAAAAAAAGGGCAAGCGCCCCAGCAACAGCAAGACCAGCAATAGCGTAACAGCAACAGCGATGCGAAAGGGAAGCAAGCCATGGTCGCTAATGTGACCAAAAAATTGGAGCAAAAGCAGGCAGAGGCTCCAAAATCAAATGAGACATATTCTTTCAAAAATGGTTATGTCAAGCCCATCTTCGACATGCTGATAAAGGGAGGTAAAAAATTTCTCCCCGACGTCAAACGTAAGCCTGAAGAGGAGGATATGAACAACCCAAAGTACTGTCACTTTTACTAGTTCGTTCACCACCCGACGTAGGAGTGCTACACCTTGAAGCGGTACATCCAACGGTTGATCGATACCAAGGCTCTCTCCCTGGATTTCTATGATGTAACAGTTGCCGCCAATATGGTATCTCTCCAGTTCGAAAACTTCCCCGCAACGAAAGTCCGGAAAGGAGTCATATTGATCCCTAGGGCAACGATGGAGGTAGTCAATCTTCCCCCAGCTCGCAACCAAGGATCAGGGCTGACACCTCTTACTATCCCTCGGGCCGAGATCATATGGGTCCACCCGGATCTGGTCCCAGACTTGACGCAGAAAGCAGTGCATTCTGACGTCAAGCCAAAAAAACAAAAAATTAAGTCCTGCCATATGGTTTCTTTCACCACTGAGAAGTCCTGGACAAGGGAAACGAAGTCGGACCTTGCCTACCAGCGGGATTTTGAGGTGCCCGACGTCAAAGCGCCTTCAACGACCAGGTCAAAGGAAAAGCAATGCAGGTCTGACCGCATGATCCTTTCCGTAGAAAACACAAACTGTAGACTTTGGATGCTCAGCACAACTCAACAAGTCTTCTTGTGCACAAGAGCCAAGTCTCACGTGACTCGTCAGTAATGGCACATGATAGGAAGCGTTACATTGTACGTATCCGAGCAGGTCTTCGGCGCAAGGACGTGTCATACTTTATGCGCACACGATAGTACTTCTCTGTATAACAAATCCTTATAGGCAACAGGCAGTGTTCTCCTGCGCGATATACAAAAACGTGTGGCAAAAGGTGGTCCTCGACATGGTAGACAATCGTGCGCACGCGACAGTGATCTTTCGTGCATAACTCAGCCAACTCTCTCGTGTATACGTGATAGTATTTCCGTGCACAGAGCCTCTTATTCTGCACAAGCTAAGTCATCAACAGTATTCAATGCAACAAATGATGAGCTCCCACAGTTCCATCATTACAGTCAACAATCATTCCGTCATATGTCGAAGATGGGTTATGACCTCCAAAATGTTGAAGGTCTGAGCTTTTGTAAAGGATGGCGTATTCCTTTATAATCAGACAGTTATTACAACAGCACTCGCAGAGGGCTAGGATATGGAGATGCTAGTATGCGCCATCACTCCAACAAAAGGATAACCTGTAGGGCTAGAGTACCAAAATCATAAACTTTTGGCCATGGTTGATAAGATGGACATCGAGGATAATGTTTTCTCGATCCAACCTTGTATCAAAGACATCAAGGACGGTGTTTTTTGAATTCAACAGTGTATATAGGCTTATAGAGCCTAAGAAAGATTTGCTAATCCAGGGCAAAATTCTCCAGCAAATACAGAATATACAATACCTATATTTTGTACAGTATGCACTTCTCTTTGTAAATTCCTGTAAAATCTATCATCTGTATCCAAAAGTCCTGGATACGCAATGGATGATGGATCCCCAAAGTCTTTCCAGCGGAGCAGTCCTCAGGTCCACTGGCACACTCTCGCAGTGACCACTCAAAAACTAATTTCGTTGGACGCTAGCCATGTTCAAATTTACCTCTGAGCTATCGCCCCACCAATCTCCCCAACGGAGCAATCATTAGGTCTATCTTCATTTTCGGATAGACCATACTCAGCAAACCACTCTTCAGTGAGTACTTCGGACATTGGTTTACGTCAATATTATCTCTGAACTATCGTCCTAACATTTTTTTCCAGCTGAGTTTGCCATGTCCATATTACCTCTGAGCAAACCTTTCAGGTTTTGGCTATTGATCATCACGTTCATATTACCTCTGATATCGGTTGTTATCCTCATTTATCACCCGTACTCACCAAGGTACACCAGCGGTGTTAAGTCCATAAAAACTGCCACGTCCATACTACCTCTGGCGTGCTTCCTTCTCCTTCCACAAAAATACCATGATCGTACCTAACCTCTCGGTATGGCTATTGATCAGCTCACCTCTATGTCACCTCTGAGTTATCGTTCTCACCTCCTTCCCAGTAGGGTTTGCCATGTCCTTCGCACCTCTGGACAAAACTTCTGGTATGACTATCGATCAATTCATGTCCATACTACCTCTGAACTACGTCTATCCACTTTTTCCAACAGAGTAAATTTATCACTACAAGAAAATGGCCACGTCTATATTACCTCTGTCCTATTTTCTTTATTCCCACAGAGTCATATCTTACCACGTCCATATTATCTCTAAGTAAGATATTTTTAGAACTTTTTCATGTCCATATTACCTCTGAGTAAAGTTTTGCTCTTCTACTTTCTTCTATCACGTTCGTATAACCCCTGATAGTGCTAGTCGCTTCAGCTTATTATTCGTATTTAAGGTGTAATGACCCATTCCGTTCAAGCGGATAGCCGATTCAAACAGTAAAGTGCAATGACCCAACCCGCCTTGTTCAGCGAGAAGACTCGTTTGAGTCAAAGGATTTCCAAACTTGGCCCTTCATGAGTTCAGACTTAGACTTTCAAAGTCTCGCTCGGAGTATCGCTCGACCGAGGTGAATCATCGCTAAGGTGACTGGCTACGATAAACTTGTCTTTGCTTAGCCAGCACACTTAAAATTGGATATTACATGTTAGTCGCTAGGTGAATCACCCATTGCATGCTAATAAAGAATATAATGCACCTAGCTAAGGGAATAATCCCATCTTGTATTGCTTGTGTTAGAACATAAAAATAAAAGTTGACTTATAACTTGGATCCTCGTATGCTACCTTTGCTTCGTGCAAGTAGACCCCGTTATGACTCGAGTAGATCATCATATGCTCTTCGTAGTGTACTGCTTCACTTGTTTACACTACACGCCCATAGATTATGTCGCTCGATATGTCCCTTTACGGTTTTACTCCTCGCACTATCCCTTAGTCCGTGCCAACGTAAATGTTTATATTTCATATAAATGTATGCTTGCTTGCTTACATTGTAGATAGTACTCATTTTCTTGTTTCAATGCTTGTCACATAATTTATTCCACGACCCCGGTAACACTATCAATGTCATGCATTCATCTAGTTCTCCCCGGAAGACTATCTAATAGTCGTTTCGTGCAAGTATAAACCTGAAAATATCCAGGACTGTTAGGTCGCCAAGACAGTTCCTGAGCCAGGAGATTTGTACCATGTCAATAATCTAAGAATCATAGCTCGTAGAGCATACTCGTTCTGAACAAAAATCAAGAATCAAGAATCAACATGCCATACCATGAATCCCGTAAATCTGAAATCCTAGACTTGTATGGTCACGGACAACTCGTATACGAGATAATAACATGGATTCCTCGGACGATCATCAGGGCACCGAGATCGTACCATCCTAGGAGGAATATGGGTATTGCGTGACCAAATCGGTAGGATGCTCTTCAGTATGGGATGACGCAATATATTCAGTGCTCGGGCCCTTGGTAGTGCATCCTACACTTGGATCATCAAGAACCCAACCAAGGCAGCTTTTTCATACAATGGTTGGGTGTCTTGGTAGAAATAACTGAAGGTGTCACCAGAACTACCAAACCCTTCGCCAGTTACGGAAGTTCTCTTGGTACCACGTACTTGGTTGTCAACTTTCCTCTGATTTTGGGGGCTTCGAACGGTGACCTGACCCAAAGCTTTAGTACTAAAAAGGTAACTGATCTTGGCCTTGATATAGGGTAAACTCTCCTCCGAGCTCTTGTTCTTTTTCTTTGAAATCTGCTGGCAAGTATTATGGTGGCACAATACTTCCCGGTATACGGCAAAAAATCTCGGATGTTGCTGCTCCAATTCCTCAATTCTTCGTTAGACGGGGTGTACTCCTTGAACGGTTCCTCACCCCAGGGCAACCGAGAGACATCGTACATCTCATGAAGGGCGAGCCCCATTTCCCCGCCAGGAGTAAAGAAGGTCCCGGTGCGGCAGTTGTACATCTCGACCAAGACCACGAACAACTTCGGGTTCTTCTCCAAACCATAACAGGAACCCCTTATGGCGTAATAGAGGTTGGCCTCCTTCAAGTTCTGCTCATACTTTCCTAACACCCACGTTGTTAGGCCAATCCAATAAGGCGAATGATACACCCAGTTGAGCAGGCTCACTCTTCCCCGGGGATAGGACTCCTTGGCTGCAAGCTGGTTTAAAAAAGTGTCAGCCTCGTAAAAATGGACATTCGGTCCCATCTCAATCTCGAAGGTGCCAGATTCCAACCCACGAACGCAATAAGAGAACGATTCCTTGGTCGCAGTCGCTCTCTTCATATCAGAGTTAAAACAGATACGGCCGACTTCGGTTCCCTTTTGGTCTGGAGTCGGGTTACCCAATATCATCCTCTAAAGAGGCACCATATTAAAAGCAGACAAGGACAGATGGCGCTCCATCGTGGGTATATGCACCTTCGTCCCGCTAGAGAAGAAGTCCCATCTCTCCTTAATCTTCACTACCTGGGGGTCTGAGACAGTGAGAGCATCCCAAAAAAGGAAGATCGGCTTCAAAAAAGATTCACCCTTGTCGCCTTCGATCGTCCCGAAGTTCAGTTGGCTAAGAAAATAGAACGAGGGCTAACCCGCTATTAACTTCAGCCTCGCCTTATATTGATTCTTGTTCATCGGTGCCTGGACATTGTCCACTATATAATCAAGCCTAACACCCAGGAAAGCTTGGGCACGCCCAACCAGCACCTCCCCTGACCGAGCCATGGGTAAAGTCACTACAAAATCAGAGGCAGAAAGACGGTTAGATACCATGTGACCAAGTCATGAAGGGTACATACGGCCAAGTCAAGACCTCCATGCGGCCAAATCATGGAGGGTCCATGCGACCAAGTCATAAAGGGTACATACGGCCAAATCAAGACCTCCATGCGGCCAAATCATAGAGGGTCCATGTGACCAAGTCATGAAGGGTACATGCGGCCAAATCATGGAGGGTCCATGTAACCAAGTCATGAAAGGTGCATGTGGCCAAGTCAAGACCCGTGCACGTGGCCAAAAGATACCCGTGCATAAAGCATGCGACATGGTCATGTGGAAGGATCTGCATAGCGGACCGCGTGCAAAGTGTCCGGGTGTCCAGACTTCTCCTCCAACCCTTAACTTTGATAGGCACTTGAACGTCTGGATGAAAGGTCGGCGCCTCATCCTCAACTATAGACGAAGAAGCAGGGCACTTTCCCTTGTCGACAGCCTTCTTGGCTTTTGATGAGGAAGACAGAGCTTTAGGGGCCATGACGATTAATCGGAGAAGACGGTCGAAAACAGAGGAAGAGGAGGAGACAAAGGGGAAGGCAAATCTCAGCAAAAATAGAAATTTCTCTCCTCTTCCAGACCCCTATTTAGAGGCCACTAAAAGACAAGATTTTACCGTGCTCCGTTGTTATCAAATGACAGCGGTTGACGGTTGAATTTTTAGGGCGGCCTTATCCTTTACAGCCATTTGCTTGGGATCCGCGTGAAGAGGTAGCTCAGAATCCGAAAACAATCCACTCAAGGGTCAGAGCAAATCTGGCAATGAATGACTTGACAGCCTGGCGGCATACGCCCATGCGGTACAACGTCCATGCGACCTAAACGTATATGCAACACAAATGTACCCCGACCATGCTTCTTATTCAAAGTATTTCAAACTTATCAGTTTGAAAACTTTGAAGGAAATCTTGTAGAAATATGGAAAATATGGATCCATGCGGCCAACAACCATGCGCCCTGCGACAAAGCTCAGCAGAAATTGGACCTCATAGTCACCATGCGGCCCAGAAAAGCTACATTCATGCGGTCCAAACAGCCGAGCAAACTTTGACCCCGGATGGACCTGATATGACGTCCTGACGACCAGATCAAGTCTGACATAGAATCCTGACAGGAAGGATTCTGTGAACGCCTCGAAAGACAAAACCTCACTAAAAGACAGAAGTCTCAAGGAGTGTGCAGCACCACGTGTACAATACGATAAAAGATTCCATGCGGCTCTGGCCCATGCATCCCAGACTCCATAAATCCCATGCATCTATGGCCGTCGTGCGATCCATGCGTCCTAGATTATATGTGTCACATGCGTTTCTGGCCGCATGCATCCCAGACTCCATGCGTTCCATGCATCCCATGCGTCTTTAGCCGCCGTGTAGTCCATGTGTCCCAGATTTCATGCGTCACACGTGTTTCTGGCCGCATGCGTCCCAGACTTCATGCGTTCCATGCATCCCAAAAGCCATACAAACCAAATTATGTTGTTACAACTGAAGTGATTCTCTCCAACCAAATAGCGTCCACGCGTCCATTTGACCAAGTCGCACCTACAACAGTTGAGAACATCCCAGATACTCAACAAACAATAAAATTCCAACAAATGTCCACATGGCAGCAGAGCTCAGATTCGCATGCGTGGCTGTAGCTCCCTTCCGTTAAAAGGAGACACTGTAGCGCCCCACTTCGCGTCGGCGCTATGTACAAGTGATATCGCCTTGCTTGCTCGAACGGAAGTCTTCTCGGAGAGTTCCCGAACGATTGATCAAAGTGAGTAGGCAGAACTGCATTCTCTGATTCTTGCACACCTTAATAATGAATCTGAGTTTTTGAATGCTTGTTTGCTTAAGAAGAATGTTTTCATAAAAAAAATGATAGAACCGACTCAGCATGCTAATAAGAGAACTCACATAGCTTGTCATTGAAACGAATATGCTGCCTAACTAAGAGAATATGAATGCTTGTAGAAATGAGAACGAACTACTGCTATGCTAAGAGAAAGATAGAAATATTGCATGCTTAGTTACACCGACACAGCTCAAACAAACTCTTGCCATGCTAAGAAGATAAGTAAACGAATCGCCTGAAATGTGTTTGTTGAATATGCTAAGAAAGAAAGAGATAGTTTTTGCATGTTAAATAAGAATCAATCGTGTTTGCCTTATATGTTCTACTTGTCTGTTTTGCTATATCGAACTGCTAAAGCTTGTGATTCGTATAAGCATAGTCTAATAGTGCGCCCTAACGTCCGGTCCTTCGGGATCTTGGGGGGTGTGCTATTAGATTGTTGGAAAGATGTGTTGCAAAAGAGTATAGTCTAATAGTCCGCCCTGATGTTCCGTTCCTTCGGGTTCCAGGGGGGTGTGGCTATTAGATTGTTAAGTGCTTGTGATTGTGAATGTGAATGTGATTGTTGCATTGGTCTCGGACAACTTGTGCACAAGGTAATAGTCTCTCGGTCGATTCCTGGGGCACTGAGAATCGGTCGGTCCGGAAGGGATTGTAAGAGCACCCTGATGTTCCGTTCCGAAAGGATCTAGGGGGGTGTTGTTGTCCACCAATGAGTTTCTCAGGACCGTCATATAGATAGGGCGCATGCTAGGTTTACCTTCTTGCATACCTATCATTTGTGACACCAGAAGATGGATTCATAAGTTTATGCATATATGTGCAAAAGTGTGACTAACTTATGTGTCTGCTGCAGGGATAACCGTTCGGCTATGGGGTAAGAAATATGAGTTTATGCATAAGCATGCATGTTCATTTTGTCTGCATCGTAGAGATTATCTGTTAGTGCTTCATGCATTGCATCGGTCGGACAATGGCTATTAGTGCAGAGCTGAACCTTGGCTACGGCTGCTTCGGCAGTAATGTGCAACCATGAGTCGCAGCTGCTAATAGCATCAGATAAAGGAGTCATTGGTTAGCTGGATTACCGCTACCAATCCTGAGTTTCTTGGGGACCGGCCTCTGAATGATAGTTTTACTTGTGTGCTTGAATTAAATGATAGTTGCTATATGCTGCCTTGCCCATAAGAGTTAGATTTGTGTTGCACAATACATGCTGTGCACTACACGATAGAGCACTGTCCCGATTCGTATGCATATAAGTTTGAATATGCAAACTGTTTCAAAGTTATGTTTTCAAAAAGATGTAATCTGACTATAATCCTGAACTGCATGAAATAAACTTAGGTAAAACTAGCAAGATCACTAGGAATGCAATATTTTGCCACATGATTACTTAGTGTGGGTTTCAGGGGGTGTAGCTTCTGTTCAGTTGTTTTATCTCACCAGTACTTGCATAAAGTGCTGACCCACCAACAGTTTGGTTGTTCTCAGGTGCTCGTTCGTCCGAGGAAGCGATAGCCGTGCCTCATCCCAAGGAACCGGAAATATGGAGCCGCATCGAGTTGTGCCTTCTTTAAGTTGCTTTTGTATAGAGGGACATAATGTATGGAACGGTGTTATTGTAATCGAGAGAAGAGTGCTTGAGCGATCTGTAACCTCGGCCTTGCGCCGTTTGTAACACTTGTGAATATCAATAAAAGAGCTTGTTTTTCATATGTCATTGTGTTCTTCACTTTTCTGCAATGTTATGTGCCGCTGCTTCAGTATTGAATAGCTTACTTGCCCTTGTTCAAAACTTTGGCCTTGTGCAAGCGCACTTTAGGCTTGCACGGCATCACGCCCATGCGAGGACGATCGGTTTCGTAGGGACCAAAGCGAGGACGAACGGCCCTGCGGGACCGGGGCGTGACAGACACGTGGCAAACCCCCACTATCCATGCAGCCTAAAATCCATGCGGCCACAAGTATGGCAGTAAATAGTAGGGTACCACACCCGAACAAAGGGCTGGCTGGCTATCTGCGAATCTACACTCGAGCAAGAGAGAAGAGCTTCTGCATCAGATCATCCACAGAGTAAAGAGAGTTGCTACACTCATAACCCTCCATCGTCACCCCCAGAACACAAATTTTGTACTTAGATTGTCTGTTTAGGACTCCTCTTTGTACTCTCTTTAGTTTGTTAAATTAAATCAAGTTTCTTTTCAAACTTTCGTATTTAATGCCAAACTGTGTTGTGTGGCATTATATATACAAATTAGTTCAAGAAAAACCGTAAAATTTAAATTTTCATCTTCCAAAAACTAATAGAAAAATTGTAACTTAACTTCAGTCTTTGATAACAAAAAATTTCGTACAGAAGAAAGGAAGAAATTTAGGGTATTTACAATAAAGAGTAAAATTTTGAAAAATTTACAAACGGGAGAATAAAATGCCATTAGAAATGACGTCCTATAATAAAATAGAGTCAGACGTCACTGGAGTTGGCATCCCAAAAGAGTATGTATGGGATCAGATGCCAACTCTAACGATGTCCCATAGGGTAAGGCCATTACTTGCTAACACGATATCACAAGACTTCCTTTTGTCCAATGTGCCTTTAATACCATTTAATCCCACCCTTTCTTGTTTTAGGCACCATTTGAGTTGGCGTCTCAACCAAATCCAGAGACACGTGACTCAATTTACCATCAAATCAGATGCTATCTCTAACGACATGTTATCCCCTAATTTGCAAATTCTTCAATATATATATATATATATATATATATATATATATATATATATATATATATATATATGCTTGACAAATGGCAAATGACAATATATAGTTGTGACAAAATTGTTACATATATCATAACTCTACGAAACCTTTATAAGCAGTGTAACGATCACTAGGCCTTGACCAAGGAACAAGCACCAGCCTCTATGGACGACTTTGCCTCTATGATCTAAGACTCTTTGGGGATTGTGACTTCGACTAAAGACATGAGAACCTCTGGTTATATATATGACGAAGGCTCAGATGCCTATGTCTCGAGCATGTTTGAGTTATATATGGACTTAGACCCTCACTCGGCCCAAGCTTGAACTAGGGGTGAGCATTATTCAGTTTTGAATCGAATAACGAACCGAACCAAATCAGCTAATAGGTTCGGTTTTAAATTATTTTTGGGTCGGGTTCGGTTATGGAACCCGCTTATTCGGTTATAGGATTCGGTTTTGGTTATTGGGTTCAGTTTCGGTTTATAACCGAAACCGAATAACTACATACAATTACTAAAACACCCTCCCTAACCCTAACTATATAATATATTTTTACATTCTCTCTCCTCTCATTCTTATTTTTTGTCGCTCTCTCCTAACTAACTCCTTAAATCCGACGAGAGAAAAAAACCCTACCTCCGCCTCTCAATACCGTTCCCAACCTCTCACCCCCACCCGACTCACTATCTCCTCCACCTCCAGCCTATTTTGAGTCTCTCCTCACATATCTCCTCCGGATTACCACCACACTCTGGATCTCCTCCACCTCTGAATCTAGTTCTCCTCCACCTCACTCCGGAATACCCAAAAAAGATCTCCACCTTGTAAGTATTTTATTATTGGTTTTTTTTCTATTTTTTTCTAATTACTATGTTTCAATCACATATCTCCTCCATGCTCCACCTACATCTCGATCTCTTCTTAGTTCTCACATATCTCCTCCCCCTTCTAATTATTCCTTTTTCTGTTGTATTATGAATTTACTTTCTGTTGTATTCATTATTCCTCTTACATGTCATGAATTCCTATTTTATTTTTTTTCCTGTTGTATTTTTATTTTAATTTTTGTTGTATTATTTTAATTTTTGTTGTATTATTATTCATAAATTAATTGTATTCGTAGTTCTGGAACATGAATAAGTTGAATGCATCTCCTAATATGTACATGACATAGCCAAAATTAATCTGGTCCATATGACAGCCAAAACGATTTAGTAGGTTTTTTTTCCTCCTTATTGGCTTGTAATCACTATTATTCCTCTTGCATGTCATGAATTCCTGTTGTATTTTTTGTTTAAAACGTTTAAACCGAACAATGAATTCGGTTCGGTTTCAAACGGTTCTTCCTACAATCGGTTTGGTTTCGGTTCTATGTTTCCAAACTTCGGTTAATTCGGTTTTCAACATTTTGGTTCACTTGAAACCGATTAGACCGAATACTCACCCCTAACTTGAACCATTTTAAGTGCAAGGATTAAGCATTATGATTACTGTGCAAGATTATCCAAATTGCCGACTCTTTAAAACTCTAGCTTGACAAACAAGCAAGTATTCTAGTGTTATCTACATAAGACTATAAATAGCCCCCTTATCAGCTTCGGATATACTTTTTCTACCCCAAAAACAATGTCAAATAGTATACCTGCTTTTTTTATATGCCCGACTATACGCAAGAAACTTTGTGCACGTTGTGTTGCATGCTATTTGGACCCATTATCCCATACCTCCCCCGTGGTTTGATCCCGAGACCGCCCGTCTAGCCAAAGAGGTTATACCTCTTCTCAGTGACCACAAGAGCCAGATGAGTTCGATAAATATTATACCTGTTGTGAATATGAGAAAAATATTTTAGCCGAATAGAATATTCTGGAACATTTCTCATTTATAATATATATAGAGAGAGATAATATGATAGAATCGATTGTAGTACAGATTTGATTTTATCTCAAATCACAACAATACCCACCTAAATATCAACCTATATCGATCTTAAAGTGACACAAAAAAAAGTTATCCCCGTCTATCTCATGTGCAGGGAGGAGCCACTCTAGGACTAAGATGGGCGATCCTAAAAAATAAATAAAAAATCATGAGTCAATCGATACTTTAGTCCATCTTATGGTAATCTAGTCCATCCCAATGCACATTTCTAGTTACACCCTTGGTACGCAAGCAAAAAAAAAAAAAAAAAAAAAAACAGTTCCCATCATCCAAAGGAAAGCAAGTCCGTTGATCTAATTTGTAAAACTTTCTAAGGATCCACGGTGGTAGAAAATCATAGTTTCTTTTCTCTCTCGAGTGTCACTTTTGTATATTGTGCTATGTATAAATGGTCCTTTGTATAAATTATAATTCGAAAAGAAGCACAGCGAGATGCCTACAACCAATCTTTATGGACAAGGGGGGAAAGCATCCTCATGGGCGTAGATAGATGCACGCCAACAAAGTTTTAAAGACTTCTTGATGTAATTGTCAATAGGCAAAAAAGAATAAGTGATTATACTCCTGAAGGTGGCTAGATACATAGAGAATATAGGCATGCAATTCTTTCCGTCCCCTCAGTCTTTTTTGGTCCTAATTCATCCAACTTCGAAGTGTCATGCCATGTTCAATATTCGACAAAAGATTCCTAACAGAACTTATAAATGTAGTGCCATTTTCTGCAATTGACGAAATATTCCATCACCGCATATATTCTCATTCTCCTATACATCCACAACCACAAGCTTAGATCAGAATTGACCGATATATCCAAAACTTTGATATAAAAAAATTGACACAGTTCAATATTGATGATATGAAATTTAATGGGAGAGGCAACACAAATAGGGGGAAATCAAGGGTATGCTTGCTATGCCCATAATGCTGGCTAAAGTCAGAATGGATTGTTATCTAAGGGTTTGTTTTATCTTAACATAAATTGCAACGGGTACGGGCCATCTAACAGCACACCCCTAAATTCCCAGATTGAGTTCCTCACGTTCCAACTTGAAAAACCAACCAATATCACAATTTCAATAAGGCACAATCTCTAGCATAAAACAGACATAATACAAATATTCGATTTGATATAATCCGAAGATAATAATAGAACAGAAGAATGGTGAAAGATAAGGATTTGAAGGAGAGGGAGGGGAGATCTACAAATAATTAGGTCTTGTTAAAAAGAAAAGGATTTGAAGGATGGGGAGGGGAGATCTACAAATATTTAGGTCTTGTTATGAGAAGGTTACATTAAGAAGGCAACAGAGTCAAGGAGAGGAAGGAATAAGCATCAGCAAACAAAGCAAGAGCTACTATAACATAACAATGAAAATGAACATCGATGCCTGGAGATAAAGATCCGACGTGAAAAGGAATACAAAAAGAAATAGTAAGAAGCAACAGAGTAGAGAACCAAAATAAAAACTCCATAGTGAAGAAAAAAAAAATTAGCATCTAATAATAACACATGAACTCAGTTCTTCTATGTTTAAACATCTCGTCTCCCACAGTTACCCATAATTCTAGGAAAACATGTCATGACTACATAAAGACCATGGTCATAACCGCAAGTCAATATCTACCATAACAAACATATGACAGTGCTCAACCTTCATATAACTAAGACGACGGAAGGAGAAAAAAAATAACGAATCCAAATTGGACATCAAGCTATCCAATTCAATCAAAATAAACCGACAATAGGATAGATATAATAAGCATAGGACCAATAAAATAACTTCTTGAAAGACTCAGGGATTTCTGCAAACAGGACTACACGCACAAGCCACAAGCATGATGAACCACTAACGCAGGTAACCTTACGGCTTGCCATCTATGTACTGGATCAATTTGCATCTTCATTTATAAAATTGAAATGCCAGTTAAATTGCCAAACCAAACATAAATTTTAGCATACAAGTTTCACAATCACCCCAGAGGTAAGGGACCATCCTCAACTGCCAATCAGTCAGTACACTAAAACTTCTTGAATTTCAATTAAATGGCAGAGCAATGGCATAAACAATTTCTCAGAACTCATAATCACAAGACATGCACCTCTAAGTTGCACCACCTTCCACGTGCCTTACTACTACACATGCTCCGTCACCGCACCAAACCATTCCTCCCTCATGTGTAGAACACCACGGAGTACTCTCAAGGCATGTAAACATGGAGACTCACGGAGTGTCCAACTCACGCAAACTTGTTCCAAGACACTCAGAATATGACAATTTCTCTCGTCTATCTGATTGTTCCAAATCTTTATGACCTAGGAAGCACTAACACTGCAAATTGGTGTCATGTTTGTCCTCCTATCGTGTCACACACGGCATAGGCGGTCCAAAATACAGTATGAGACTAAAATCGGTCTAGTATCCAAAGTTGGTTAACAATAAAGAAAAAATAATTATTCAAAAGATCTTTGACTCTCAAGTGATTATGATGAAGAATAACACCACCAATAAATAGAATATTGCAACTGTATCCAGTTACCGACTGCGCAAAATAAATACATCCATAAAATGTCCAATTAAAACGGTAGTGTAATGTCTTTTATTTTTAGCTTAATGTGTTATGAAGATTAATGCACTTCCCTATAGCAAGTTATATCAGCGTACATCTTCGTGTAGACTCAATATAGCCTATGGGAACTTGGAAGATGCTCCTTGGTTGCATAAGCTTAAACTGCACATTAAAAGAGCAGGTCTGCTAGATGCCAACTGGGTTTTATGCACTTGCCCTCTCATGCTCATAGCAACATCGGCTAGGAATTTGGTACCAACATAGAGATTTGATGTCATGTCGAAAGCCGGTCATATTTTGTAGAGCTTCCTTATTCTCCAGAACTGATGGGAGAGATTTGGAGGAGGAATATGATGATAATGATAAATTATCCCATTTAACCAATTAGACAAATACTCTCAAGAACTGACAAAGAGCACAATTAGATGAACCTATGTGATATTACAACAAACTAAGAACCAGTATCATGATATTACTATCACAGCAAGGGCACAGGACTCCCTTTTAGATTGTATCGTAAACTCAAAAAAGACAAACTAGGACACACCAAAATCGGTCTAGTGATTATGTGTTTGTATCATGTGATATTCCAGTCCTTGCAACATAGCTTATGAACTAATGATCCGAAAGCTTAATCAACTCGGCACAAATTACTGGCATCCATACGCTAAGTAGACAATCAGGAACTGATTAAGAGCACAATCAGATGGCAAACAAGCATGAACGCTTAATAAGCAGATAATACCTCGACGATTCAACAGAAATCGATCTCCCAAATTACAGTTTCAAATTATATAAAATAAAATAAAAAAGCATCCCTGATCGATCGCACGCAGAGACAAAGCAAGCAAGCAAGCAAGCAGCAATATCGTGATATTATTATTAATAATGATAGCATATCATAGAGAAAAGGAGGAAGAGACTCAAGCCCCTCAGATCTTGTCGATGTCCTCGTCCTCGAACTCGATGTAGCCGTCGGCCGCGCCGTCGTCCTCCTCGTCCATCCCTCCGGCGATCCCCTCGTTGAGCCTGGTGCTCTCGGGGAGCTCCCCGTAGGCCTTGAGCAGCCTGGCCTCGTCGGGCATGTACTTGAGGATGACGTCGGCCTTCTCGTCCTGGTAGTCGCGGAGGCCGACGAGGACGATGTCCCCCGCGGCGATCCAGACCTTCTTGTGCATCTTCCCGCGGATGTGGCACAGGCGCTTCGTGCCGTCGATGCACATGGTCTCGCACCGACCGTTGCCGAGCATGCGGAGCACCTGGGCGTACTCCTGCCCGTCCTCCTTGAACACCAGCTCGCGCTTCTCGTCGTCCGCCTCGTTCTTCCCCCTCTTCCTGTTCTTGCCTCCCTTACCCTTGTTCTTAGGCATCTAGGCTGCTTTTCTTCCTCTCTCTCTTACTTCTTCTTCTTCTTGAAAACCCTAACCCTAGCTTTCTATTTTTCTTCCTCTTTTCTTTCTTTTCGTTGGAGTGGATAGGAAAATAAAGTTTGGGGAAAGAAAACAAAGTGGGATGCGTGGGACGGTGGGAGTCACGGAGGAGACCAATTGTGTGACGGGGGAATGAGCGAGAGTATATGATTCGATCCGAGTTGCACACGCGCGAGGGGACGTGTGTGGCTGTGGGATGTGAATTCTTGTGGCTGTGGGAGTCTAGCTTTTTGGGATTGAACATCTCCAACTCTATTGTCTTAGTTTTATACTGTGATTCCTCTATTTCATGGCACACAAGATAATATATTTTTTATATAATAAAATTATATTCATACAAAATAATAAAATAGAAAAGTGTACTTCAATACAAAAATATTGAAAGGATAATAAAATTATTATTTTTTTCAACTCCTCAGATAACTTTTTCACTTATTTTATTTTTCTATAAATATTTTTATTCATAATTGATGACGTAAAATTAAAGCATTATGAAGTCTCAAGACAACCAATTTTATATTGTCTTTGACATATCATTGTCATATCAACTTCATAATTTATTTTATATTTATATTAGAGAAAAAAATTTGAAACAAAAAATTGTAATTCCTATAGGACAATTTTTTTTTTTCAAACTCACAACAGAATAGAGATGCTCTTATAATGTTAAAGTCAGACAAAAAAAAAATGTGTTTAGATTGTTACACTCGGAAAAGTATTTTCAAAAAACCTGAGTTTAAAATTTACTTTTCCAAAACAACAACAACAAAAGTTATTTTCAGAAATGTTTTTGCACATTCTCGAACATGGTCCCCTCCCCTCTCCACGTTCTCTCTCCTCCGTGACAGGGGTCCCCCTCCCTTTCTCTCTCCCTCTCTCCCACCAATTTCCTCCTCTCCTCCGGTTCCCGAGCTCTCCAAGCCTGCTTCCTCTTCCTCTTATGTCCTTCCCTCCCTCTCTCTCACTTACGGTTTTCGAGCTCGTCGACGACCTAGCTCCGAGCTCGAGTGGCTCCCTGTCGACGCCGAGAGCCTGATCGACGTGAATCTCCGACCTCGAGCGGCTCGTCGTTGGACCGCCGAGTTCGAGCGGCTCCTTTCGTCGTCGACCACCCAGTCCATCGACGTGCAGTCGAGCACAGCGCCGACCTCGACACGAAGACCTCGAGGACACGACGAAGGTCGACCTCGAGGACACGACGACAGTGGACTCGACACGACCACGAGCGGACACGACGATTCACCGTCGACCGCCGAGTTCATCGACGTGCAGATCGTCGTGGACCTCTACCATCGTCCGTGGTCGAGCACAACGCTGACCTCGATACGATGACCTCGAGGACACGACGACGGTGGATTCGACTCGACCACGAGTGGACTCGACGATTCATCGTCGACTGCCGAGTTCATCGACGTGCAGATCGTCGTGGACCACGACCATCATCCGCGGACGAGTACAGCGCCGACCTCGACACGATACGATACGACGAAGATCGACCTCGAGGACACGACGAACTCGACACGACTCGTCGACGACAGGGAACTCGAGCCCTGGACGTCGGAGAAAACTCGCACACAGCTGGAGACGAACAGTTTTGGGACGGACACAGTTGGACACGAACAGTGTGGACATAGTTAAAAAAATTATTTTCTAAAATTTTTTTACCAAACAGAATCTTCAATTTTTGTTTCTGAAAATCACTTTCCAGATGAAAGTAACCAAACGTAAATCCAAAATTTCTATACTTAGAAAATAATTTTATAATTACTTTCATAAAACTATTTCAGAAAGTCTATCCAAACGGGACTTAGTCTTTGATAAAGGCAAGTGCTACCATTCCTAGAGGCATAACAAGTAGGGCTGCGCATACCGTTCCATGACCTACGGTTGATCAGTCAAAATTATAAATTATTCAAATTAGTTGGTTGCTAAATTTTAAAATTTAAACGAGACATATCGTGTGATATTAGCGGGTCAGGACGAATCATATTTATAAAACAAAAGAATTTCGACTCGGTCCGTTTCTGAAATTGATGATGTCGTCGTTAATGTTATTTGTTGTATTAGGACATAGAAATAATAATTTTCATTGTTCCGTTTACTTTTACTTTTTCTTTTGGCAGTCCTCCTTGAACACTAGCTCCCACTTCTCGTCGCCAACCTCGTTCTTTCCGCACTTGCGGTTCTTACCTCCCTTTCCCTTGTTCTTAGGTATGGCTTTTTTTTTTTCTCTCTCTCTTCTTCCTCTTCTTCTTGAAAATCCTAATCCTAGTTTTTTTTTTTTTTCACTCTCTTTCTTGTTCCTCTTTTTTTTATTTTCTTTGGAGTTAATAAAGGGAGATGTGTGGGAGTCACGGAGGGGAATCAGTGTTGCACGCGCATGAGGGACGCGTGTGGCTGTGGAGATGTGAATTCTTATCGTGATAGATTTTCTAAAATTTTGTTCTATGAATTATTTTTAAAGAACATATTATAAAGTTGTTTTTCTATATATACAGATTTTGACTTTGTATTTAGTTAATTTTATCTGAAAAATAATTTTAAAAAATAAAAATTAAAAGTTATGTTCCGTAAAATTGTGATACACTAGCTTATTTTTTGTTTATTCAAAATTTTATTTCCAAATTAATCCCCCCATCCTAAACATGATCGAACTCTCCTCTCTCCTCCTTTGTGCGCCCCCAACGGAAAGCCTCCGACCGAAAGTCCCTGTCATAATTAGTTTCAAAATTTTATTATAATATTAATATTTATATGAGAAAAGGTTTTTACAAAAAAATATTTTACAAATTTTTTTAATATTTTTTTTTTATTACTTCGTAATGATCTGTTTCCTAGAGTAAACTGAGTCCTAAGCTCATCCCAAGTCATAATATATAATGTTAACATTACATCTCTTAACAGTCAACTCTCGTCGCTCGACTAAGTTTTACAAAACACTTATGGTTCTAGTCATTTCAAAAGTTATGTGAATATTACACCTATGATATCTATTCTCAATCCTAGTATTTCTTAGTCTATGATGAACAGTATTTCACCTCCGAATAGATAAATCCCCATATTAATTCACCATCTATTATGTACAATATTACACTCCTAATAGACGACCATGTGTCTTACTACGTCTAATAGTACAACATCTGGTAATAACCTTGTTTTCATGTAGAAACATGACCGAATCTAAGTTCATGGAGATCCTAGACAAATTTTTATAATAGAACCCCATATATAATATAAAAAATAAAATTTAACTAAGTTTAACATTAATGGTCTTAAGGAATACAGAAACAAAGACTAAGAAGAGTTCTTTTTATTAAAGTGTGAAGGTAAAGGAAAGTAAGATCAAAACCAGTAACCATTTTACGAAAAAAATTTCTATGTCGATCATAAAAAGTTCTGAATAATTTTTCTACATGAATCCAAGTCCAATTATATTCTTTGAGCCAACAAATCAGCATGACCGATCTTGAGTTTATGGGGCCCTAGACGAACTTTCAAAATGGAGCCCCATATATAATGTAAAAACAAAAAAACAAAAAATTGAAGAAAAAAATGCTCCACCAAGTTTTGAACCTAGGACCTTTAGTGTACAAATCTAACATAATAATCACCGCACCAAAATTATTTTATGTTAAAAAAGGCCCATAATACAAACTAGTTCAATTTTAAATACAAAAAAGTTAGTATATATATATGCTTAAATTGATTTTTTTGGGCCCTGAGCGGTCGCCCTGGCTGCCTTGGCCAGGACCGGCCCTGTGTAGAAAAGAGATTTAACAATGTTGTTAACGAAAAACTTTTATATAACCCATAAACAATAAAGAATAATATTACAAAGAATGTAATTATACAAGAGTTCTAAGAACAAGATTTTGAGATTCTGAAGAGTGTAGCAGTGGAGAATTCTAAGTACAAGAATGTAATTTTTGGCTTCAGTCTCGACACCGATATACTGGCGGTATATCGGTATCGGCATGCCGACAACATAATAAAAAAAATACCATTTTGAGTCAGAACCTTTATGGAACAAACTACTTCAAATTTGGTATACCGGCGGTACACCGATGATATTGGCTGTAATTTTTTAATATTCTGACACGCGTTCAAATCGAGTCTCATTTGTTGCCTTCGATTTTTCGAGCTTCTTCGATATACGAATGATGCTCGATGCACTCTAGGATGTTCTCTACATAGGTTGAAAGCTCCATCCGAGAAATATTCTTCACGTAGGTTGAAAATCTCGTCCAACACCAACAACTAGTTAAAATATTGACACTAGAAATCCTAGAAGATGTCTTGTGAGATTCGTCTCACTATTTCGTACTCATGCCCGAGAATATGCGTATAATACGGGTATATCTTACTTTGTGTTATTGTTTACTTTATGCTTTATGCCATTCATGCATTGTTTGTGTTCATTTTGCATAATTTTCTTAGCATGCTTTACTTGGTGTGTGGCGTAGATTGACCCAGTGAGGGACATGTATCATGATCTAATGGCCTAAAATTCAAGCCTTGGCTATATAAGCCCAATTTCTCTCTTTCCTTCACTTTTTTTTTCATTTCCTTCTCTTTTCCTCCTCTTTTTCTCAGACGAGAGCAGTCAAGCTTGGCTTTGGCCGCGAGTGACCTTGGTAGTGTTTGTGTTAGGCATAGAACTTGACTGGAGGCAATTATATCTTGCCAACCGAGTGGACCCATATGTTGGCGTGTTTTGATAACCTATTTCATAACTGCTATTTGTTAACTTAGGCTTGAAATTCTATATATTGCCTTTGCTTAGAATTGATCTACTTGTAACTTTAGCTTTTGTTGCACTTGATTTGGTCCTAACCGGAGAATTTGAGAAAACAATAAAGTCGGAGCACAAAGAGTGATGGTCGGTGAGGAATGAGCAAGTCTACAAAAAGTGTGCATGAGATCCTTGGCGTAGAAATGCTATTTCCTTGAATTTGAGCGCACTATGTGCTATCTCATAATATGCTTGCTTTCTGCGCACAATATTCAAATCCTTGCAAAAGTGCGCCAGGACTTCATAAGTACACTGGACGCACTTTTCTACTCATGCACGCATTTTGTACAAAAATGCATTCCAGACAATTCTTACAAAAGCGCACCAAGAGAACATTTTGGGGCTTAGGCGCACTTTTGAAAAAAAAATACAGCGACGCACTCTGTGTGTGCACCTAGTCTCGACATCAAGATAGTGCTCCAAGCCTTTCTTGGCACACAAATTCTATTATTTTCTTAATGGGCGAGCATTGACTTTGGCATCATCTCGACTGTCGTGTTCACGATTGTCGTGCCTCGATTGTTGTGCTTTACTTGAGATTTATGTTTTGTCTTTTAGTAGACCTTCTCACGCTCATCATTGTGCGCCAAACTTAGTTGTTGGCATACTTGGTGGAAGTGCGCCAAGTTCATAGCTCGCGTACTTTCATTATTGTGCACCACGGTTGTGTGAGCAGGCTTTAGTATCAAGGTGTGCCATCCTTTGCTCGGCATACTTTTAGTATCAAAGTGCGCCAAGCTTGCCATGGCTAGTCATTTGTGCGCCACTGCACTATTTTTGGCAATTGTGCGCCACTGTATTACTTCTTGCTCGATTGTGCGCCAACCCTGATTTGATACGCTTATATGTCATTGTTCTCTTTTAATGATTAGCACTTGATGTTTCTCTTATTTTCTTTTATCCAGCTACTTTAGTTAATCATGTTTATTTTCTAATTATTACATTCTTAATATTGATCTTGACTTCTTGACACTCAATGATTGCACACTATATCAAGCATGATAGCCTGTATCCTGTATCCTGATATCCCGTATCCTGATATTGTATTGATAATCCTGATACTGTACTGATAATCCTGATAGTGGCTCAACATAGTGCACTCATAACTAAGAAATTTATGTACTATCCTGATCAAGGCTATTAGTAGCACATGTATTACATGTCTTGTTATTCCTGTGGTTAATTTTCTGATTGTGCTTGTCAAGCTATTGCCCAGTCTTGCATCATGTCTAACGCAAACTCCTGAGCATAACGGTCAGAAATTTTGATAAAACTGTTCAGGTTAATGAACTAGATTGATAACTAGAATCATTTAGAGAAATTGTTTGGCTATATGCAATTCCGATATCCTAGTGACACGTGGATTTAGAGATCTCCGTCGAGAGGGACACACTTACAATACACCATCGAGTGTTGCACTACAAGTACAAGTATCTATACATGTTAATTATATTATATAATCCTTATGTCCGGATACTCCGGATAGACTGCAGGGCATGTGGCTGTATGGAATTTCTAATTGCATGTGATAGTAACTAGGATTGTGATAACCCTAGTTAGTTAATGATTAGCAAGTCGTAAGACATGCTTTGTCGTGATTGATTGATTGTTAGTCTAGTTCTGTTTAATATTGCTCCTGTTTATTATTCATGTACCATATCCTACAAGATATTCATATTTATATTTTTATTGTTTTACTATCGCTTTAATTCTATGATGTGATATGCTGGTTTTAGTGCATAAGTTTAGCTCATTTGTGGTGCTTGTTGTTTGGGGTCTGACCTTACTGGTTTTGTATGGCCAGATTTCAGAGCAGTACCCGAGGATCTCTCATACCTTCCTTAAGATGGTGATTACCCGGATCACCCGAGGCTATGAGTGGGTTTCTTTTTCATTTCGCCCACTTGTTATGTAAATTATTCTTTTGAGGCGTTTAGCCTCCAAATATGTATTTAGCTCGTGCCTTTGCATTAGGAATCCATCTCCTAATAGGTAAAATATGAGACTAACCCTTATTTTTGCATTAAATTAGAGTAATTAGTCATTTAGAATCCACCCATGCATTAGGGCTACCCATGGAGAGAAGCTTGGGTTTCACTGGACCCATTTAGAGACTTTTATATAGTGTTTTGTATCAATTTTGGAAGAAATTCGAGATTGGCACATCAAGTGTTTGTCATTAGACTAGCTAGATGTATTTATGTTTGTTTTGGTGTTGTGAGTCTAGCTGCGTGTCCACAGTTGGATACGAGTATGTCGTATCAAAAGGTTTTGTGATACGAGATAATTTGGGGGTTTTTCTTCGACACAGGTGGCACACACATGTGGAATTGTACCATGCCACTTGGAATGATGTGTTAGCACATAGAATAGGTTCAATTTGTTATTTAAAACTTGTAGGTAGAATTTGGGTTGAGTTTGGATAGGTTTGGGATGCGTATCATGAGCGTATCCTAGCGTATAGCTAGTAGGCACCCCAAGTGTTTGCTAGAATGTCTATTCATCTATTTTTGTTTAATATTCAGTTGTACATCTATATACATATGTATATATTTGCAAATTGCTATATATATATATATATATATATATATATATATATATATATATATATATATATATATATATATATATATATATAAGTATGTACTTGTATATAAGGTGTGTATATATGTCATAGTGTGTATAGGTGTAGTGTGTGAGCTTTATGTTGCAATTAGTAACTGTCAGTCCTCGTGTTCAATTGACGAGGTGTTTGTGTGGTGGTATTGATACTTGGTATCATAAGAATGGTGATGTGTTCATTGGGTGTGTGTTACTAAGAGTGGGATTGAGAGTGCAAGAGTATCAAGAATTTGTGTGTTATTTTCTTTGTGATTATGGAATTCTAAAATTTATAAATCAAACATGATAAGTAGGGTATGCAGGAGATGAAATAATTACTTGTTGTACAGTTGAGTATTCAGTGAACACTCGGGTAAGGATCATTTGGCAAAAACTTTAGGATGTAGCAAAAGGTGTAGACCAACTACAGTTGCTTCGGGTAGTTAGGTGAGGAGCATGAGAAGGGGGTCCCTGTTTGTGAAGTCAGTGAGGTAAGGTAGGAACTGCACATTGTCGTGGGTAATTGGTGATGTAGGCAGAAGGAGTATATGAGTGTAGTATTGTTGTGATTGATGTTGGAGTGTTACCTGGAGGAAGCACTATAGCTCGGGTACAGTATGTCTAAGGTATAAATTGGTGGTTGCATTATGCAAGGAAGTTTGGGGGGACTCGGGTTAGGCAGCATGGATAGAAGTTAGGCCAGCAAGGTGTAGCAGTAGCAGGCAGTGCTACCAAGAAGCAATGAGACATTGGGAGGTTGATACTTGAGATAGTTATCAGTGAGATAAGAGTGTTATTGCAATGTCAGGGATTACTAATTTTGGTCTGAAGTATGGGTACTTCCCTGCAGTGGCAAGTGTGTATCAACAGAGAGAAGTCTATACAGCAGGGTGCATTGGTGTTGTGTAGTGTAGTGCACTTATATTGGTTCTGCAGGTTGCAGCAAGACATGTTGCACTGGCAACCAAGTTGCAATACACATCAGCTGTGCATAGAAACTGCAACTGCAGATTCTATTTTGCATTCAACTGTAGATTTTGCTGTGAAATCAACTACAGATAAATAGGGTAATCAACAACAGTAGTAGTTTGTTTAGAGAAGTTATGGATGGACTATAGTGTAATACCCCGTTCCGCTCAAGCGGACTGCCGATTCAAACGGCAAAGTGCAAACGTCCCGACCTGCCTCCCTCAGCGAGGCAACTCGTTTGAGGCAAGGATATCCAGACTTGGTCCCTACAGGAGTTCGGCTTAGGCTTTCAGAGGCTCGCTCGCAGTATCACTCTACCGAGGCGGATCATCGCTAAGGTGGGTGGCTACGGTGAACTTGTCTTTGCTTAGCCAGCACACATAAAATACGGAAGGATATATGCTAGTCGCTAGGTGAATCACCCCCTGCATGCTAATAAGAATCCAACGCACCTAGCTAAGGGAATAATCCCAACTTGTACTGCTTGTCGCTAGAACATGGAAATGAAATATTGCTTATATGTTCAGACCCTCGCATGTTACCTTTGCCTCGTGCAACTGGACCCGCTATGCCTCGAGTAGAATAACACAAATGTATATTCAGTAGTGCACTGTTCACTCCCTAACACTGCACTCCCTAGATAACTTCGCTCGGAAAGGCCCCGTACGGTTTCGCTCGGCTTACCTTCGGGCCCGAGCGAACTTGAATGCTTAAGTTATACAAGTGCATGCTTACCTGCTTTTATGTATTGCCTAGTTTTAATGCTTGCTGCATAACTATGCCCCGACTGTGAAACACTCTGCTTGTCATGCATTCATTTAGGTTCTCCTCGGAAGACTACCTGATAGTCGTTCCGTGCATGAATAAACCTGAATATACCTGGGACCGTTAGGTCGCTAAGGCAATTCCCGAACCAGGGAACTTGCGCCAATCCTATGATCCAAGAATCCCTGCTCGTTGAGCAATACTGTCCTGTACTGAATCAAATGGCTCGTGGAGCCGATTACTCTACATTTAGAGTAATCCTGACCTTGCCTCAACAAGTTACATATATATATATATATCCTGACTTGAACTTGTTCCATGAAGCTTGTTCAATATATATATATCCTGCCCTGAACTTGTTCCTGTACCTGACCTGACCCTGAAGGTTAGAGACTTGCATGGTCACAGGACAACTTGGAAACAAGATTTTAGTTCCGCAGACGGTCGCTGGGGCACTGGCACCGATCTGATCCGGACGGAACTCCTGATAGTCGCCTGCTATAGGACGGAATGCCCTGGGACGTCCTGCTCTATGCGTCGTACGACATTCCGTACTGAGACTAGACCGTCCAATATGGCGCCGTGCCAGTGACCTCATGTTCATATAGATAAGTCATCCTCGCTTAGCGGCTACCCGCGTGCGAGTCACTGCATCGCATCGAGAATAACTGAACACCTGAACGATCTTGTTATAACAACACTCCTGCATAAAGAGCACTTGATCATAGTATGCAACACGTCTGATATTTCCTGTAACCCGTACGCCCAGAACGGGATCTCGCACTGAAACGCTTGTGTTTGCATATGCTTTGCCCTGAATGCTTATACATATTTCTACTTGAATTAACTTGGTTTGCCTTGGACAGGGAAGGACAAATGGTAAGTTGGTAAGTCTCGCCGTGTTTTCTCTCATGTCGCACGGCGCACTGCCACACGGATTAGGCTATTCAAATCTTGCATAAAACTGATCCTAAGGCAACTAGAAAGACAACTTAATAGTTGGTGCACGAAACCTGTACTACGTGTTTGGATTTGACGAGCGGGCGAGTAGCCTCCCCACCAGTGCATTCATGTACTGATAACCCACCAGATTGCTTGTAGGGTGCGGGAGAACCTCGTTCGGTGCGGATGCCTCCCTCGTGCGTGCTAAGGCGTGGAGTTCAACTCAGAGCCTTGGAACGCTGCGTCCGAAACTGAAGCACATATACAAGACATAATGTTGGAACATCGCCTCGCCTGAACATCGCCTGAACATTCCTGTATATCATCCATAAATGTAGCCACTTGGCACGCTTTTATGTTTCAGAGAGAGCTCGAGCGACTTGTAATTTCGGCTATACGTCGCCTGTAACACTTGTTTTAATATGAATAAAAGAGCTTGCTTTACTCCAACTTGTGTTTCCATGCTTCCGCTATATTGTCAACTCAGTAAACCTGTTACCGATCGCCTATGCATTCATGATTCCGCTGCACTCGGACAATCTGTGCGACTCTGTGGCTTAGAACTCTTATCGCCAGCCAACGAACCACGGCCTTGCACGGGCGCAACCCCAGGACCGTGCAGCATCACGTCCCCCGAAAGCTCGACTCGGGCCATTCGATTAGCTCCCCTTCCTCCCTCGCGCCCGCGGGACGGGCGCGGTCATACGCGTTCGGCGCGCCGAGGCACGATGATTCGTGCCCGGTTCGTTAAATCCCGGCCGTATGGGGCGGGGCAGGGCGGAGCGGCGGCCCGGGCGGGACCGGGGCGTGACAGATTGGTATCAGAGCCTGGCTTATACGCCTTTGAACTTCGTTTCTAATATCTCTGTTTCGAAAGCTCGTTCGTGGGTTATGTGTACACACTCTCTCAATGCCTCGATGGGATGTTCCAAACAATAAGTCTAAATACTTTCAAAGAGTTGCATTTGAATGGTATGATTGCCTGTATGAAATTATGTTGTAAGGGCCTTTGTGCCATCCTGTGTTAGTCCTTATGGGATTAGATTCGTGCTAGACTCGTGCATTATATGCAACCCGAAATTCCTATATATGTTTACCCAACTGGTTAGTGCGAAAACGAATATTGTCCGAACGGTTATCTATGCACTCAGCCTTTCGGCTAAGTTGTGTAGAATATCTTGCACCAAGACCTTTTGGTGCAAGCCAGTTATAAACGAGATTTGGATATCGTTCAGGAATGATACAAGTCAGACTTAGAGCTGCAAATCGATAGACTTCATCGGATTTATCGCTTAGGCGAATCATGCTTGGTTATGGAAATAGCTCGAACGATGATTCTTGCTGGAAGACAAAAATCAAATATGGTTGCTTGGATGACTATCAATCCAGAATATATAATGAGATTAGATTTTATCAGGCGAACCTGAGTATCATGCTAGAAATTGTGGAACGAAGTTAGTGTAAGCTAACGATAATACGAGCACCGATTAAGAACTTGATTAAATGACTCGATTCCGAGTGGTGGATGGATCATTTAGAAACGTACAAACGATCCATAACCCGTGCGATATTCAGACTGAACGATATTGAGAATAACTTGAATAAATGATAGGGCTTATATCGAATAGAAACTCTTGGAAATGGAAACTAATATCTTGGTTAAGAAAACTTGTTGGGAATTAGAGAATCGTGTGAGCGGTTTCGGATTTAAACAAAGGATTGTACGTGAATAAATTATCGCTCGAACAAGTTAACCCGAGAGTGAATATTGGGCTTCGGAATATAAATTTGATTTGGTATCGATAATTTGAAGATAGCATGGATCGAGACAAGCAAGGAAAATGTTAGGTTTCTGGGAATGATATAAGCGATAACAAATCTTGCTTGGAGTTTGGAAGAACGAACTACAATCACTGCATAAACGGATTTGACTTGGTGGATTTATGATTGGATGGAAATTAAGGGTTAAAGGATAAGATGAACTTGGAATGCAAGTGATTGGGAAAATTTTAATGGATTAGTTAGCCTTGAACCTAGAATAAAATCATATTTGATGGTTTTGAGAACGAATACGTGAATCAAGTTGAACGACTTGGAGAAATAATCTAAGGTTTAGAATTGAATCTTGGCTTGGTGGACTAGACTTGGAATGGATAAGATTCTATCAATTGAGGGGTAGAATATGCAAACCACTAGGCTTGTCCTGCAACTTGGATATATTTTGGATTTTATCGAACGGACTCGTCCCCCATGAAAACGAACGTGTTAATGAAAGTAGGTAAATCTGTGCTCGATGTTTAGAAATCTGAGTGAAACGAGCTTGGGTAGAATACCCCCTGTGAATGAACAATGGTTTGACCCTAGGAATTGGGGCGAACATCGTACGACAAATTTGTACGATGAATCGCGATATGCTTGAACCTGTACCTATGACCTTGTGAGCTGACCTAGTGATTAGGTAGATGACCCTATGCCGAATGAAAGAGCCTGTGCTACCGACTTTACCATATTGCTTGTATAAAGCATCACAACTGGGGCAACAAGATTTAGGGTTAGACTTGGGAACGGTAACGTATGCTAAGTTGACCCAAATGGATGGACGCTAGTCGGTATCAGATTGATCGTGTTTAATGGTAGTCCAAATACTTGGTTGAAATGGAAATGATATGGAAATCAGATTTGATTGACTCTGTTGGAAGTATCCTGGTGATTTATATGGAATTGGATTGAACCCTTGAAATTTTCGCAAGTAGCTTGTCCGATTTTACTATCCCTAAGTTTGGTTGACTGCATGTGTTTGAGGGACGCTTCGAATATGTGCACGATCCAAGACTTAAGAAATGTGAAACTCGAGTGCTAAGACTTCACTATCGCTAAGTTGGTTGACATGCATGTGTTTGAGGGACGCTTCGAATATGTGCACGATCCAGACACGCGATATGCTGATCTCAAATGCTAGTGCAAGTGAAAATCCTCCTGAACAAGCATAACGACTTGTATAAGTTTGCCTCAGCCTTAGATCGCTATCCAAGATCGATTGAAACGTGCCTCGTGTTAAGAAACTGTCCCGCGCCAAGGCGCAAATTATACTGAACCAGTATACCCGCGACACGACGTAAGCATCGAGTAGAGGATTTTGTGTTCCAATGGATCTAGTGGTACCGATAGCTACGCTTGGGCTAGATTCAAAAATTTGATAGTATGGCTTGCCCTCAGGAAGTCTCGAGGACGAGACTTTTTCTGAGTGGTGGATGATGTAATACCCCGTTCCGCTCAAGCGGACTGCCGATTCAAACGGCAAAGTGCAAACGTCCCGACCTGCCTCCCTCAGCGAGGCAACTCGTTTGAGGCAAGGATATCCAGACTTGGTCCCTACAGGAGTTCGGCTTAGGCTTTCAGAGGCTCGCTCGCAGTATCACTCGACCGAGGCGGATCATCGCTAAGGTGGGTGGCTACGGTGAACTTGTCTTTGCTTAGCCAGCACACATAAAATACGGAAGGATACATGCTAGTCGCTAGGTGAATCACCCCCTGCATGCTAATAAGAATCCAACGCACCTAGCTAAGGGAATAATCCCAACTTGTACTGCTTGTCGCTAGAACATGGAAATGAAATATTGCTTATATGTTCAGACCCTCGCATGTTACCTTTGCCTCGTGCAACTGGACCCGCTATGCCTTGAGTAGAATGACACAAATGTATATTCAGTAGTGCACTGTTCACTCCCTAACACTGCACTCCCTAGATAACTTCGCTCGGAAAGGCCCCGTACGGTTTCGCTCGGCTTACCTTCGGGCCAGAGCGAACTTGAATGCTTAAGTTATACAAGTGCATGCTTACCTGCTTTTATGTATTGCCTAGTTTCAATGCTTGCTGCATAACTATGCCCCGACTGTGAAATACTCTGCTTGTCATGCATTCATTTAGGTTCTCCTCGGAAGACTACCTGATAGTCGTTCCGTGCATGAATAAACCTGAATATACCTGGGACCGTTAGGTCGCTAAGGCAATTCCCGAACCAGGGAACTTGCGCCAATCCTGTGATCCAAGAATCCCTGCTCGTTGAGCAATACTGTCCTGTACTGAATCAAATGGCTCATGGAGCCGATTACTCTACATTTAGAGTAATCCTGACCTTGCCTCAACAAGTTACATATATATATATATCCTGACTTGAACTTGTTCCATGAAGCTTGTTCAATATATATATATCCTGCCCTGAACTTGTTCCTGTACCTGACCTGACCCTGAAGGTTAGAGACTTGCATGGTCTCAGGACAACTTGGAAACAAGGTTTTAGTTCCGCAGACGGTCGCTGGGGCACTGGCACCGATCTGATCCGGACGAAACTCCTGATAGTCGCCTGCTATAGGACGGAATGCCCTGGGACGTCCTGCTCTATGCGTCGTACGACATTCTGTACTGAGACTAGACCGTCCAATATGGCGCCGTGCCAGTGACCTCATGTTCATATAGATAAGTCATCCTCGCTTAGCGGCTACCCGCGTGCGAGTCACTGCATCGCATCGAGAATAACTGAACACCTGAACGATCTTGTTATAACAACACTCCTGCATAAAGAGCACTTGATCATAGTATGCAACACGTCTGATATTTCCTGTAACCCGTACGCCCAGAACGGGATCTCGCACTGAAACGCTTGTGTTTGCATATGCTTTGCCCTGAATGCTTATACATGTTTCTACTTGAATTAACTTGGTTTGCCTTGGACAGGGAAGGACAAATGGTAAGTTGGTAAGTCTCGCCGTGTTTCCTCTCATGTCGCACGGCGCACTGCCACACGGATTAGGCTATTCAAATCTTGCATAAAACTGATCCTAAGGCAACTAGAAAGACAACTTAATAGTTGGTGCACGAAACCTGTACTACGTGTTTGGATTTGACGAGCGGGCGAGTAGCCTCCCCACCAGTGCATTCATGTACTGATAACCCACCAGATTGCTTGCAGGGTGCGGGAGAACCTCGTTCAGTGCGGATGCCTCCCTCGTGCGTGCTAAGGCGTGGAGTTCAACTCAGAGCCTTGGAACGCTGCGTCCGGAACTGAAGCACATATACAAGACATAATGTTGGAACATCGTCTCGCCTGAACATCGCCTGAACATTCCTGTATATCATCCATAAATGTAGCCACTTGGCACGCTTTTATGTTTCAGAGAGAGCTCGAGCGACTTGTAATTTCGGCTATACGCCGCCTGTAACACTTGTTTTAATATGAATAAAAGAGCTTGCTTTACTCCAACTTGTGTTTCCATGCTTCCGCTATATTGTCGACTCAGTGAACCTGTTACCGATCGCCTATGCATTCATGATTCCGCTGCACTCGGACAATCTGTGCGACTCTGTGGCTTAGAACTCTTATCGCCAGCCAACGAACCACGGCCTTGCACGGACGCAACCCCAGGCCCGTGCGGCATCACGTCCCCCGAAAGCTCGACTCGGGCCATTCGATTAGCTCCCCTTCCTCCCTCGCGCCCGCGGGACGGGAGCGGTCATACGCGTTCGGCGCGCCGAGGCACGGTGATTCGTGCCCGGTTCGTTAAATCCCGGCCGTATGGGGTGGGGCAGGGCGGAGCGGCGGCCCGGGCGGGACCGGGGCGTGACATATAGTAGCAGCCGACCCAAGAAGTAGGACATGAATGCTAGTAGTTGGGAGGGGAGTGTGTAGCAGCTCTAGAGCACCCTGATGTAGGCAACAATGCAAGCATAGCAGCAGCTTGGAGGGGCTCTTGGTTGTCTGCAAGTGCATAAGTGCCAAGTTTGAGTTTGTGTTAGTTGGTATCAAGTGTCAAGACATGAGAGAGTGTTGCTATATATGTGGGCTAGGGTAGTAGAGGTATTAATGTATACTTGGGTAAGTGTCAAGGTAAAGCTAAATACCTTGAGTTGTGTACCTTATGTGTTAAGTAGTTGTAGAATAGGTATATATCTTTATGAGGGAGTGAAGGGGTGTCAGTCAACAGCAAGTTATACACAACAATAGGCAAGGGGAGGTTAGGTTCAGTCCTAAGTTGCTATAGGTATCAGTGAGTATCTAGGTTAGGTGTATGGTGTCATGATTATGGGTATTAGGTTAGGTATTAAGTAAGATACTAAGTATTGGGTTAAGTCAAGGTATAGTGTCCTGATACAAAAAATATTAAGTAGAGGGTGTCTTAGTGTATACTACAAGTAGAGTATTTAGGGTGTGTTGTGTCAGAATATTTGTATGCAAGCACCCATACCTGTGCTTATTCCTGCCCATATTAGAGGTAGGTGTGTCCTAGTTGTGTGTGTTTGTGTAGATTGAGTTGAGGATAACTAATTGTTATGTAACCACCTTCAGGTATTGTTTAGGTAAGGGTAAGAAATAGGTAAGTTGAGATTGGTGTAAGGTATTGGTCAAGATAATTGAGATCACTTGGGTTATGAGAGATATTAGAGTGATATAATAATATATATAAGATATTAGAGATATTGACTATATATAGTCTATATTATAATTATAGGATATATATAATATAGTATATTTAACTAATATTAGTTAATAATAGCTAGTATACCTTAGATATTAGCAGGGTATAACTAGTATGAACCTAGAATCAAGGTAATGACTAGTTTTGACTTAGAAAACTTAGTTTAGCAAGTATTGACCTAATGTTGACCTAGAGACCTAGTTTCAAGCTAGTTTAGCATATTTTTTAATTCCAAAACACTATTTTGACTATTAATTAATATATAGGTTTGTGTAACACCAATTTGGACATCAGTTTGTACCATTTGCTCAGGACCACAGACGAGTACATTCTCTGATAGTTTCTATTATTTGATATCTACTATGATTCTAGTTTACAACATTGTTTTACTTGATTCTCCGAAACTATGGATACACGAATTAGTATTATCTGGATTCACTCTCTTGTGACACGTGCATAATACTTGTCTGACATGTTATCACTACCATATTTTCTAGGAAAGAATATTTTGGTCATTTATAATTAATTAAATATTATACATATTGTATATTTATTTATTGTTAGATGTTAGTTTATTATTTTGGACTTGTGTTAGTCGACCTAACTAGTTTAGATTAGATCCATAGACCAATATTTAAATCTAGTTAGAATTGAGCCCAATTAGAAGCCCATTCATGAGGAGGATAATTAATTAAGTTAAACTCATTAGATTAGAACCTTTCGTTCTTAATTATTTCTTCATGAGAGGCCCCAAGGGGTATTTTAGACTTTACATAGTATCTTGGGGAGGGGGTTTGGTGGCCGGCCATATTTAAATGGAGGGAGAAATTTCTCTCTCTTTATTTTTATTTCAAATCTAGATCTAAAATTTTCTCTTCTAAATTTCTTTATTTCTACATCAATTTCTATCCAAATTTCTTCTTAATTCCTTTCCTAATCATCATCGGAGGCTATTGAAGCAAGGATCTACAAGAAGGAAGCAAGGATCTACAAGGAGGAGCTAGGATCTTTAAGTTGGAGGCTCTTTTCACCAATTTTGAAAGTTTTATTGGAAATCAATCTCCCAATAGGTACAATTCAGTTTTTCCTCTATAATTAGACTCTAAATCTGTATTTTAATCATTAGGAACCATCCCATATGCCACGGCTATCCATAGGAATTAGAATTAGGTTCATAGGAGGTCTATGGAGAAAGTTATGTGTTGTTTTGTGTCAATTTTGGGAGAATTTCGAGATTGACACATCTTGTATTTGTCAATTGGTCAATTAGACCAAATTTTTATATGTTTGATTGTGTGTGGCTAGTGTTGTGTCCATAATTAGATACATGTAGGCCGTATCCTGACAATTTGGAGATACGGTTTGATTTGAGGGTTTTTTTCCGACACGGGAGTTTGAGCATGTCTGTCACGACCAGCACCCGGTATAGGGGCACGAGAGCGTGAGTACGTCCAGCCTACGCCGCAGCATCGACGGTAGAATGCTGTATAGGTCATAATACTATCTAAACAATCTCACATGAATATCCAACTCCATAAGGAGGCACAGATATCACAATACTAATATGGAATATACTCAATCACATAAGCTAAAGCACGATGAGATATCGAGAAAACATATGAAATACAAGACAAGTCTAAACAACAAATTGATCTAACCTGCAATCAATAACATCCATATCTCCAAGTATGCCCGAAACAAGTCCTCTAAGTCGTAGTCTGGAAAAAAATATCCAGTCAGGATTGGAACGAAGTACAAGCACTAACAGCAGTTCCACATATATTGACAAAAACTATAACACAGTATAAAAAAATACAAGACAGATAGGAAATACTGGCAATAAGAAATACTGGAATAAGGGAATGCTGTAAATAAATGGAATACTGGAACATCATCATCAATATACATCTAGCAATGAATAGAAATACAAGTATACGCAAGAACAATGAACTGGTATGTAAGTGTATACAAGAACAATAACTAAAATATGTGGAGGTGCTAGATCTATATACTACAGATACATGTCAAGAATCATCTAACTAAGTGTGTAAAATATCAGCATGTCATGTGATCGGCTTGGGACTATATGACTCATTACATTGATTAGCGATCATCCCTAACAGGTCAGGCTAACCACATAACAGCGATGAGGCATGTAATGGTAAGGCTGCACCGACGTGAGGTGTGGGTGAGCTATGATGCATGTAAAGTTG